>VMDO01002878.1:20973-93101 GCA_007922755.1 Pedetes capensis | reverse complement strand
GCGTGCGCCACCATGCCAGGCTCCCACTGTCCTTGATACCTTCAGATACTTTAGTCTCTATGGTAACTACTGAACAATGATCCGGTTTGTATGTCTGTTCTCACTAGACTTTGTCAGGTCAGGTCAACTTGTAGACTTCGTACCCCTGGCTCGTAGCCCAGACCCTGACTTGCAATAGATATTGATAAATATTTGTACAATGCATTAATGACAGGCTACCTACATACTGAACTGTGGTCAATATTAAAGGGTTGTTGTTGTTGTTAGGTGCCATCAAGTTGGGTCCTACTCATAGCGACCCCCATAGGGTTCTCAATGGCTCAGGATTGTTTCAGGAGTGGACTGCCATTTCCTTCTCCCATTTTTGCAGTGCTGGGGATTGAACTCGGGTCCTCAGAGAGTGCCGAGCAGCATTCTACCAAATAAACTAAATTCCAGCCCCTATTAAAAGGTTAGCACATATTTTTCTGATATTTCCCCATGTTCACTTGTTTTATTCTCTAAGTGTTTTGAGTATCGAGCATCTCCAGACATGAGTAAAAGAACCCAAGGGCAGAAACTATGGTTTATACTTCTATTATCATTTGTATTGAATAGATTGAGAAAAGTGCTGTTAGCCTCCAAGAAGAAAAATTCTCATGTCCAAAGAGTAGAAAAACATAAATAAGAGGCTTAGCAAAATAATCTTTAGATACCTATTTAGGTGACCCTGACAGGCCATTAAATTAGCCTGGTCCCACAGGTCCAAGGCCCAAAAGAAACGAATTGGAAGACTTTTTTTTTTTTTTTTTTTTTTTTTTTTTGTGGTACTGGGGGTTGAACCCAGGACCTCGCATCTGCATGCTTTGCAAGTATTGGACCACTGAGCTGCGCCCCCACCCATTTTTTTACATTTTTGAGACAGGGTCTTACTAAATTATGCAGACTGCCTCTGGTCTTGAACTTGGAATCCTCCCGCCTCTGCCTCCTGAGCTGCTGGAATTACAGGCGTGCGCCACCACAGCCAGCTGGAAGACTATTTAGAGAGCTTCCCTGGGTCATGGTTTTCCTCATCTTCATTTTCCTTCTTCTATTCATACTGAAGCATATCACTTTGAACTATGTTAAACTCTTTGATTAAAATTTTATATCCTAGTTTTTCCAAATATATAAATAACATAAAGCATATTTTAGTGGAGAGATAGAGCAAATAGATTTAGATAGATCTTTAATTCTGATGTTTGGGGGTTTTCTGGAGATGAAAGAAGTTAGAGAATAATGCTAATTCTTGTTAACTAGTGAAAATTGAACATATAAATCATTCTAAACTATTTGCAAAACTTTTCAAGGATATTACATGGACTACATAGTAAGATTCTGTCTCAAAACAAAAAAGGGATATTACATAGAGACATAGGACAAATATAGCAATTCTATTGATATGCATTTATAGTAGATTCCACAATTCTTTGACAGGAAGTTGTGTTTGCCAGATTTTCCTAAATAAAGTTCAAAATTTGGAATCTGATTAATTATTTTCTCGCTAATCTTCCCAAGCTCTTGTATTACTGGATAAAGTCTATTAACTTTATTACCTTCTGCATTTTGTATAAGGAAAACACCAGCTGCAAGGTTGCAAAATGAACGCATAGGTAAGGAAAAATAAGGACTCTTGATCCCCATTTTCTTGCTCTACTTGAGGAAGAAAAGAAATGATTCAAGGACCCAATTAATAGCATTGACCAATCTCAGTAAAATCTCAGCAGTTCATCTTGTCTGTATACTGGAATCACTTAGGGAGCTTTAAAACCCAGCCCTGCCTTGTTTTTAAAGCTCCAGAGAGTCTGTTGTAATTGGTCTTGGATGCAGTCTGAGGAATAGAAAACTTTAAAGTTACTTGTGTGATAAGTTGAGATTCACTGCACTAAAAGGCTCCAATGTCCAATTTAATATAATTTACATAAAATCATCAATTGCTTACTATCTTCTTGAAATAAGTCTTAGATAATCTAGTCTTACACTAATTGCTCTGAGTAGAAGGGTAGTTTACTAGTTTCCTATCACCCAGGGAACAACACAATACCTATAAGGTCAAGGAATATTTAACTATTCCATTAATGTTTATCCTAACCAAAAATCCTTTTTTCTGTGGGAGAGGACTTGAACTTGCAGTGATCCTCTTGCCTCAGCCTCCTGAGCACTGAGATTATAGGCATGCATCACCATGCCTAGCTCCAAAAAGCTATTTTTCTTTTTTTAATTTTTCTTCTTTTGTTTTTGATTTTTTCTCCTTTGAGACAGTCTCACTAGGCAGCCAGGCTGGCCTCAAACTAGAGATCCTCCTGCTTCAGCCCCCAATTTCTGGGATTACAGGTGTGTGCCACCACTCTTGGCCAAGAAGCTGTTCTTTAAATGAGACTTTTGGTAAGTTAAGTTCTTAACCTGCCTGCAGCCGTAGCACTGGGGCATCTGATCCTGTCAGATCTCAGAAGCTAAGTAGGGTTGGGCCTGAATTCTTTCTACCTTTCAACTTAATTCCTTAATTCCTTGCAAAATACCTCATTTTCTTGGTCCTGAAAAGAGTTTCTAAATGTTTGATCCATAGATAATGTTAAAGATATCTACTTAGAATTAGATATGCCAAGTGTAATTTCAGCCATGTCTAGTCACATAAAACTCATTTATGTTTGCACCTCAATGTTTGGTGCTAATTAAATGAAAACTTGGTGGCTGAAAAGGAGCCCTAGTTCTTCTTTCTTAACTGGCTCTAGTTCCTCTTTATATGAATCTTCATTTTTCTGGACTCAATCTAGGTATAAGCATTCTTGTCATATAATTTGGTCATAATCAACTTGAAGACACGATCATCACTGATATCATGACAAAGAACTCAAACTACAGAGGCAAAGAAATAGGATGGTGTCACTTAGATGGAAAGAAGAAAAAAAAAAGAAAGAAAGAAAGAAAAAGAGAAGGTATTAGTTCTACAGGAATCTAGAATTTCAAGTACTGCACTTAAAAGCCAAGTACTTACATTTTCCAGGAGGCAAACAGCAGCAGGATTACCACCAAATGCTCTTGCTGTAAATGCATCTGCTACAAAAATTGGGAGCTTCATTTTCCTTATGAGCTGTTTTTGTAAGGTCTCAAAGTTGCTGGTAGTCTGTTTTATTTCTTATTGTTACAAAAAAAAAATCAAAAAGTTAATGTTTCACTCAGAGTACAGATGTAATGAACCATTCCCAGATACAAAGTCAAGCAATTATTATAACACACCTACATTTAAAGACATGTGATCATCTAATCATTTTTGAGCCTCTACATTGAATTTGTTTCAAAATACTGACTAAATAGCCGGGCACAGTGGCCACGCCTGTAATCCCAGAGGATCGGTAGGCGGAGGCAAGAGGATCGCACAAATTTGAGACCAGAGGCAGTCTGTGTAACTTAGCGAGACCCTGTCTCAAAAAGTAAAAAATTGGGCTGGGGGTGCAGCTCAGTGGTCCAGCACTTGCAAAGCATGCAAGAGCCAGGCCCTGGGTTCAACCCCCCAGTACTGCAAAAAAAAAAAAAAAAAAAAAAAAGAGACTAAATGGAGTATTTTTTCAAGCTTGGCTTTTCATACCATACATAGAACTCAGCAGAATAATCATATTGTTTCTTACTGTAGCCAAAACTAGCTTAGGCTATGTTTTTAATGAAATGCATGAAACATCTAAGAGACATATGTGTTGCTTACAGTCTCCCAGTGAAGATTACTGGTCTTTAAAAAGACTGTATGTTTTCTTTCTCTTTTTCTTTTTTTCCTTCTTTTTTTTTGAGACAGGGTCTTGCTAAATTACGCAGACTGCCTCTGGTTTGAACCTGCGATCCTTCTGCCTCCGCCTCCCAAGTTGCTGGTATTACAGGTTGTGCACCACCACGCACAGCTCAAGACTGTATGTTTTCTAATTATATAAAAACAGTTCACTATAAAAATCTTGGAAGATAAAAAACTGATTCATAATCACACAAATTAGAAATAACGTTAATGTTTTAAATAGTTTTTAATCAGAATTTTTACCTTCTTAACAGTATAGCACTAGTCTTTTCCAAAGACTACTTCAAAAAATCACTCTAATAGATTTACTATAGCTTATAAATATACTATATTATTTGTAGAAATTACTTAATCATTTCCCTTTCAGTGAATATTTGAATATTTGTTTCAAATTTTTTACTTAAAGATAATGTGGTGGACAAACTTGTTGAATGTAAACCTTGGTCCATATTTCTGATTCTTAGGTTATAATAGATTCCTAAAGGTAAAATCCTAGGTCAAAATATATAGATATGTTAACTCACACAGGCAGTTAAATTATCTTCAGAAAGAATGTACCAGGGCTGGTGGTATAGCTCAGAATAGAGTGCTTGTTTTTAGCATACACACTATCTTGGGTTCCATCTCCAGCACTGAAAAAAAAATGAATATATCAAATTAAACAGCATATGAAGTGTCCTATCATTACTAATCTGACAGGTAAAAAATAAATCCTTGGTTTTCATTTGCATTTCTTGGATTATTCTAACCAGACAGGAAACAACATGAAGTCAAAATCTCTTCTTATATTTCTTCACTTCTATAATCTCAATTCTGAGAACAGTGCCTGGCACATACATAATAAATCTTTATTGAGTTAATTATTTAAGAAGTAATATGCTAAAAAAAGAAACAAACAAAAGCAGAGGTGATATACTGTACATACATGAGAACTAAACTATTTTTTTTTGTTGTTTTGAGACAAGCTTTCACTGTGTAGCCCAGGCTGGCTTGGAACTTTCTATGTGTCCCTGGCTGGCCTCAAGCTCCTGTCCACCCTCCTGCCTCAGCCTCCTAAGTGTTGGGATTATAAGAATGTGCCACCACACCAGGACAGAACCGAACTTTCATACATTGACTGACAAGTTGGAGGATTTCTCGTCATGGGACCATCTGCCAGGCAACATTTCCATTTCAGTAGCACTACCATTGATGGGCTGGGATTTAGTTCAGTTGGTAGAGTGCTGCGCTGTAGTCTCTGAGGTCCTGAGTTCAATTCCTAGCACCACAAAAATGGGAGAAGGGCCTGGCAATCCACTCCCAAGGCAATCCCGAAACAATCAGCCATTGAAAACCCTATGAGGGTCGCTATGAGTTGGATATCGACTCGACGGCACCTAACAACAACCAGTATTGGCAGTACGTTACAGTTTGTTTATGTAATTACTTGGAAATTTTATCATGATTGCCTTAATATTTTAGATAATTTGAGTTGAAAACAAAAGGAAACTCAAGTTTTGATAATGAAGCATGGGTTGTTATTTTTGCAATACTAGGGCTTGAGCCCAGGTCCGCGTGCATGTAAGGAAAGCATTCTACTGAACCACAACTCCAGCCCCTTCTTTTAATTTTTGTTTTTGAGACAGGCTCTCACTAAGTTGCACAGGCTGCCTCTGGTAAACTCATGATCTTCCTGCCTCAGCCTCCCCAGGTTTGGGGATCACAGGTGTGGGCCACAGTACCTGGCAATGAAGTATAGCTTTCATAAATTTAATGGATCAATACTATTATGGAAATCAAAGGTGGGTCAAAAGAAGGATGTTTTTAGCCTGACTAAATTTCAGCATCATTGGTCTCAGCCATCAGCTGGCTACATGTTCATTGGATGAGGAAATATATATTGTAAAGACTTTCCAATTTTTTCCTTAGTAACCATGAATTATATGTACAAGTTTTTACAATAATGTTTCCTTAAATATTCTTCTGAAATTATGTGAGTAGATTGAATCTAGGGCCTCACTCATGCAAAGCATGAGTTTTACCAATTGAATAATACCCCCAACCCAAAAAATTCCTGAATATTTTTTAAGAAATGAGATCTCACCATGCTGCTAGGACTGGCCCTAAACTCCTGGGCTCAAGTCATCCTTCTGCCTCAGCCTATCTATTAGCTAGGACAATGGGTGTGCCACCAAGCCCAACTCTGCCTTTTAATTTTTTAAATTTAATTCATTTCAGAAGAATAAAATTCTACCCTTAAGTATTCTTTTTTTCACCTTCATAGCATTTAATATTGGGAGAAGGACCTGGCAACCCCCTCCCAAAAATCAATCTGCCGTTGAAAACCCTATGAACAGCAGAGAAGCACTGACAATAGTGTTTCCCCTGTTGTACAGAGGGTCGCTATGAGTCAGATACCGAGGGCACCTAACAACAACAACAACAACAAGCATTTAATACAATTGTATGTGATTTATTAGACTCTCTCACAAGACTGAAAGTTCCATGAGGTAGGGACTGTTTCTCTGTAACCACTATATTACCAGGTTTCCAGTACCTTTTATATAGTAGGTATTCAATACTCCCTTCCCCACAAAAGCTTTTGATCTCATTTTTGATACTCTCAAAGGAGTAAAGGGAGCTGGCCATAAAGTTTGTCAGCTTGGTGCTGGAGACAGTGGCTGACTTGCTAGAGATGAAAGAAGGTTAGGACTGAGTGAGTGGTAAAGCAAGGAAGGAATGAGGAAAGTGAAGGACACTCATTTAATGAGGTTTCCCCTCTACTCCCCAACATCCCATCCTCACCCTAAACAAGTCATTAATTTATTCATTCCTTTAGGAAATTAGGTAAACCTCAGATTACAACACCAAGGTCAAAATAATTTTGCAGAATTAGAATGTGTTCAAGAAACTAGCTACAGTTTAACTGGATTGGACTTCAACAGGTGACTGTATTCCTCCAAATAACCTTCACTGAGGAAGATTATATTCCTCTAATACATGGATGGAAAGATAATAAATACACTTTATTCTCTTAGTCACGGAGGAAGAAATTTTCTTTCTCGGTGGGCTGGCACTATTTCTTTTTTGCTGCTCTTTTCCTTTCTCCCTTCCTTGATTTCCCCTTTCCATGGAGCTTCCTTAGATGCCTTTGTTGTTGTTAGGTGTTGAGTTGATGTCCAACTCATAGTAACCCTATGTACAACAGATGAAACAATACTGTCAGTGCTTCTCTGCCATTCATAGGTTTTCAATGGCTGATTGTTTTTTGGGAGTGGGTTGCTGGGTCCTTCTAAGCCTATAGCACCTGGTGTTCCTAGGCAGTCTCCCATCCAAGTACTACCCTGGTCCGATTAGATGCCTTTGTACATCCTTAAGATCCTGATGCTCTCTGTAGAGGCTAAGAAAATGGAGTGTGCCCATGAATGTAAAATACATGTGATTTGGACACTAGTCATAAGTCTCCTTTCTCTTGGCCAAGAGCTGTTCACTGAGAACTTTCATGGATTTGCAATCAGTAGGCCTGGCAACTTCACCAAAGAGCAAGGCACACAGACGAATCATGTGAAATGCATACCTGAAAGCAAAGACATTTCCTGAGCAGTAAAAGCAAGATTCCCTGGTCCTGACCTTCCTCATCCACCTGCCCCTTTAAGTATTTATTTATTTATTCTTTTAGAGTTCTAGAAATACTCTATTACTTCTCAAGTAAAAATATTTCCTTTAAAGGAAAAAGTTCTCAAAGACTCTAACAGCCAATGCATTTGCTTACTCAATAGCTATTACACCCCAGAAAACATACAATTCCCACCTTCTCTAACTAGAAGACCCTCCATTTCTTTTGGGGAGGCAAGGCATTGAACCTCCCTGAATTATAAATGGCTTCAGCCAGTCAGGACAATCTCATTCCCCTTTGCCAGATGCTTACCCTTCCAGATTCTTTAGCAGCTAGAGATGGCCACATGACTCAATTAAGAAAAAACTGCTGCTGGGCACAGTGGTGCACGCCTGTAATTCCAGTGACTTGAGAGGTGGTGACAGGAGAATTGCAAATTCAAGGCTGGAGGCAGCATGCATCACTTAGCAAGACCCTGTATCAAAATAAAAAGTAAAAAAAAAAAAAAACGGGCTGGAGGTGTAGCTCAGTGATGAGTGCTTGCAAAGCATGTATGAGGCCCTGGGTTCAACACCCAGTACTGAAAGAAAGAAAGAAAAAGAAAGAAAGAAAAAGAAAGAAAGAAAGAGGGAGGGAGGGAGGGAAGAAAAAAAGAAAAAAGAAAAAGAAGAACCCCTGAAACCCCAATAAACTCATAGTGCACAAAGTTTAATATGATCTGTACTTTGGTTATCTGCCCCTTTTTTGGCTTCATGCAACAGAAACCTCTAAAACCTTGAGCCAAAATAAGCCTTTCCTCTTACTAATTTGATTATTTCTGGTATTTTGTCACAGTGACAGAAAGCTGGATAACATATTGCCTGAGAGAAACTTTGCCTCAATTGTTAGGATAATTTTTTTAGAACAACCAGATGTGGTGGCACCTACCTGTAATCCTAGCATTTATGAGGCTGAGGCTGAGGCAGGAGGATTGTGAGTTCAATACCAGCCTGTGCTACATAGTAAGACCCTGTCTCAAAATAAGATTTTTTTTAAAAAGGGCTGGGGGTGTCGATCAGTGGTTGAGTGCTTATCTAATATGCTCATGGCCCTGGATTTAATCCACAGTACCACAAAAAGAAAGAGAGAGAGAGAGAGAGAGGGAAAAAAAAGAATTTTTAAGACAATCATTAAAGTAAGAAAAATCAGAATTTTAAAATTCTCTTAGAAATTACAGACACTTAAGAATACTAAAGCACCTGGTACAAGAAACACTAGAAAACTGGGTTGTCTTATGTGTGAAAAATGAGCAAGATTTGTTTTTGATCAAATGAAAGGAGTTGTTGACCAAGTATAAGGTTTTTTTTTTTTTTTTTTTTTTGTTCTAAAACAGTGGTTCTCAAACTTTAGCATGCATCAGACTCACTGATGGAGAATTATTAGAACTCAGGACTCAGATTGCTGGACTTTCATGCCCAGAGCTTCTGATTTTGGAGGTGTGAGGTGGGCACCAAAACGTTGTATTTTGTTTTGTTTTGTTTTGGTTTGGTTTTTGAGACATGGTATTGCTGTGTAGCCCAGGCTACCCTGGAACTCACAGTGTAGACGAGGCTGGCCTCAATTTGGGTCGATCCCCTTGCCTCAGGTTACCAAGTGCTGGCATTACATTTCTAACAAATTCCAAGGTAATGCTGATGCTGCAATTGGAGAACCACTATAGAAAGAGGATGACATCTATAACATCATAAATGTATAAAAAACTTTTTTCCTGAAAGGTGTTATAACAACTTAATTTTATTTTAACTTGTATTGTCAATCAACAGGTGGGGAAAGGAAGTCTTTTTTAAATCTATTTCATTTAATCAATTAATGTCTTGGTTTATAGCTTAACAGATTATGTTTAAGGTAGAAGTCACATTAACAATTTCATTTTCAGAAATTCCTGTGTATTTCCTACATGTACAGCACATGCTAGAGTTTGGGGATAAAATCATGAATAAGTCACTGTTCCTTTCTCAAACTATTCACAGCCAGTGAAATCATAAGGATACAGATAAAATGCTCAGGGAAACTATGAGGGCACCATAAGACTGCCCAGGAGACAGAAAGAAAGGGCTCCTGAGATGCAGCATCAAAGGCCAAAATTATAATTTGGTTCAAAGATCTTGTTAGGTGCCGTGGAGTCGGTATCTGACTCATAGTGACCCTCATAGGGTTTTCAAAGATCTTAATTAACTTTATTTCACAATTCTAGAATCCAATAACACTTCATTCCATAACATAAAACAAGCATTCTGATGGATTGAGCAGAAATGGTTATTTGAGGTTTTGTGTTTGCTTGCTTGTTGTTATTTTACTCCTACAGATTGGTTTTATAGACAGAAGTTCTGAAAAAAGCAAAAACAAACAAAAAACTAGGATGGTCACTTCAAATTTACTTTCCTTGTAAGGGAAGGAGGGACTGGGAGATAGAACACTAGATAGAACTGGTTGACATCAGATCATGTCAGGTTACTTTTTATAAGTATGGAAGGATGTATATATTAAAGCAGAGGGAACTTCATTGTCATGTAGATTGGCCTATTTGGAAATTTTAACAACATAGCTTAGTGGCTTGGAACTTTAGCATAATTGATTCCAATTTGACTTTTAGTCTTATTGGTTGAGGCCCAGTGCAACAGCCTAAATAATGAGTCCAAAATAATGGCCTCCTCTAATTTTTATTTAACAGGTGATATTTGAGTGGGTCCATAAACACACACAAAAAATGTGCTCAGCAAGCAAGAAGATGGGAACAGGCATTCTAGGCAAGTAGATGTTTTGTTCACAGGGCAAGTAGTGGAACATAGAAATTGAGGGGAAAAGAGGATAGAAAAGGGTGGAAATAAGCATGTAAACACCCGCTTGGACCAAATGTTGATGGTTTGGTCTTCTTTGTGGATTCAGAAATCCAAGGTTCAATTCAATAGCTACTTTATGTCAGGCTCCAATGCTAGGTCCCTGCAGACAGAAGAGAGGCCCAGGGAAAGAACCCTGCTCCTCTGTCCTGTGGATCTAATCTGGAATCTGTTTCTGGGAATTGATATTCGTTAGGTCAGCCCCCCTCTCCCTCTCCCTCTCTCCCTCTCTCCCTCTCCCTCTCCCTCTCCCTCTCCCTCTCTCTCTCTCTCTCTCTCTCTCTCTCTCTCCCTCTCTCTGTCTTTCTCATTAAATTTTGCAACTAAACTGAACAAACAAACTTGAATTTCACTTCTATAAGGAAATTACGTTACGTGCCGTCGAGTTGGTATCCGACTCATAGTGACCCTCTATACAACAGGGGAAGCACTATTGTCAGTGCTTCTCTGCTGTGCATAGGGTTTTCAATGGCAGATTGATTTTTGGGAGGGGCTTGCCAGGTCCTTCTCCCAAGCCTACAGCTTCTGGTGTTCCCAGGCGGTCTCCCATCCAGGTACTAACGAGGCCCGACCCTGCTTAGCTTCCGAGATCTGACGGGATCAGATGCCACAGGGCTATGGCTGCAGGCTCTATAAGGAAAAGACATCCTTAATTTCCACCTGAATTGCTGAGAGAAAAATTGAAGGAAGTAAAGTTTAAGCAACTGAACTTTCTTTGCTCAGCAAGTGAAGTTGTTGTGGTTGTTAGGTGCCATTGAGTTGGTATCCGACTCACAGCGACCCTACATACAACAGGGGAAACACTACTGTCAGTGTTTCTCTGCTGTTCATAGGGTTTACAATGGCAGATTGATTTTTGGGAGGAGGTTGCTAGGTCCGTCTCCCAAGCCTACAGCACCTGCTGTTCCCAGCCGGTCTCCCATCCAAGTACTAACCAGGCCCGACCGTGCTTAGCTTCGGAGATCTGATGGGATGAAATGCCACAAAGCTACAGCTGCAGGCGTAGCAAGTGAAGTAGGCTTGTATAAATTCTGGCATTCTGGTCCATCTAATGGCTGTTCTTGAGGTGCAGCTTGCAGACAGGCCTCTATCTTCTGGTTCTTTTTCCACATGCCCAAGTAAATTATCTTTCTTTAGTTTCATTCACATTCTATTGGGCCTCTAAAGTGTTTTTATTACCCTTCAGTAATGTCAAAGCCAGGCTGGTGGGTGGCACAAAACTATAATCTCAACAGTCTCTTTTTCACAAACTGGTTATGTTTGTTTGTTTTTGAGACAGGTTCTTGCTATAGTGCAGGCTGGCCTTGAATTTGCAACCCTCTTGTGTCAGCCTCACAAGTACTTGGATTGTAGGCATGGTTTTTAATCACCAATTTAGTATATGACTATAACCTCTTTAATAAACAGTAATACAATACAGAGCTGTAGTTCCCTGTTGCACCGCCCTGTTCTACTACCTTCCCCTGAGTCCATGTCATTTGTTGTTGTTGTTGTTTTTTTCCCAGGCCTGGGGGTTGAACCCAGGGCCTGGCACTTGCATGCTTTGCAAGTGCTGGACCACTGAACTGTACCCTCAGCCCATTTTTTAACTTTTTGAGACAAGGTCTCACTAAATTACGCAGACTGCCTCTGGTCTTGAACTTTCAATCCTCCTGCCTCTGCCTCCCAAGCTGCTGGGATTACAGGCGTGTGCCACCGTGCCCTGGATCCATGTTATTTGTTTTTGAGAACACTGAAGACACTTCCTTGAATTCTAATCTGGGAGATAGAACACTAGATAGAACTGGTTGACATCAGATCATGTCAATGTAGGAAAAACATAAGCCTCCCTTTTTCACATCACTTAGTGATTAGACTTGCCTGTGGGTATGCCTGGGAAGACTGATACTTATTTGTGGCTTTGTAATAGCCTTAGTTTGTATACTGTCTCCTTTGACTACCGGCATTAGAAAGTTGATTTCTATTATTCTATAGCTGTTAACATGTAAGAACCCATTTACCCTTTATTTTTGACTACTGCCTCAAAACTAGGCTACTCATTCTATGAAAGTATAAATATTTAATAATAGAGTACTGGCACTCATAGTGCACATGAATACTATTTTTTCTCAGTTGGTGGAAAGAAAATCAATGTCAAACAGAATTACAAATTGTAAGTAAAATGTTTTAAATCAAAATTTGGAATAAGATTAATTTGTAAATTAGTTTCATCTAGCTACATACATATATAGTCACACACACACACACACGTATATATTCAACTACTATATATACAGCGTTCTATATTTTGTATTTATTTTACATACATTTCTTAGACTTTCTATAAGCTCCAGAATATCATCTCTGTTAAAATATTTATAGCCTAGTTCTGAGTTCCTCATCTATATTTTTGTTTGAACAGTTTTTCACTTTTCTGCTGAAACTTAGTGCTCTCATCATCATAATTTACCATTTATCAATCAAATTGTATAAAAACACTTTGACTATTTGAAAATAAGGCCTATACTCTTTTATTTTTCTTTAGTACCTAGGGCCTCTAGTATGCCAGGCAAATACTCTACTACTGGGCTGCATGCCCTGTCCCTTTTGTGTTTTTTATTTTGAGAAAGTGGCTTGCTAAATAGGGCAGGTTGCCTCTGACCTCAAACTCGCCATCCTCCTGCCTCAACCTCCTGAATTGCTAGGACTATAGGGGTGTGCCACAGCACCCAGCACGACTCATATTCTTGCTCCCTTCCAAGTTCAAGAGGACTTCAGAAAATAGATTATAACATGATGTTATGATGCTTTCTAAATATGAAAAACATGATTCAGTCATTTGTTTGTGGTGGTACAACTCTTAATGTATATCAAAAATTGTTTGGGTTCTTTGCCTTGCTCTATAAGAAACTGTACTATCCAGCTGTACTGGATGTTTGTATACTGAATTTAAATTTTTTAGGCAATCTCGCAGTTAAATATTTATCAACCTTTTTGTAAAGCACTGCTAGAATTTTGGTCTATCTTAAAATTAATGGGAAAGAGCTGGAGGTACAGCTCAGTAGAATGCTTGCCTAGCATGTGCTAGGCCCTGGCTTTGAACCCAGTACCACCAAAACCAAACCAACCAAACAAACAAACAATCAAACAAAAAAGCCAACTGTGGTGGAGATTGGTAGGGAATGTTTCTAGGTGCATCTATAAGGGTGTTTCCAGAGAGGATTAACTAAGGGTGAAAGACCCATCCTGAATGTAGATGGCACAGTCGTAGGCTGGGGGCCTGGATGGAATAAAGGGGGAAGAAGGAAAAAGCCCCATGGTGCAGGCATTCATTCTTTCTCTGTTTCCTAGCAGCTATACCATGAGCTGCTCTGATTGCCATGCCCTCCCTGCCATGAGGGACTGAAACTTGAGAAACTGAGCTGAAATAAATCTTTTTTCCCTTAATTTGTTTTGCTCAGGTATTTTTGTCACGAAAAAGATGGAAAAACTGACTCAGTTCAATAATCTGATGATCAAGATTGACTATCACAAAAGACTAATGCAAAGTTGCCACCTCTCTGGCTAAGTGCTGTGTTCCAACATGGATACTGAGCCCCTTAGCAAACACTGGAAGACATATTGGGCCTAGGAACTTAATGAAATTTCTTTCAATCTAACTAACAAACTAGAGACTTCAGTTGTCACACTCAATAAAGAAAACAGACATTGCCCGGGCGCGGTGGCGCACACCTGTAATCCCAGCAGCTTGGGAGGCGGAGGCAGGAGGATTGCAAGTGAGACCAGAGGTAGTCTGCTTAATTTAGAGAGACCCTGTCTCAAAAAGTTAAAAAATGGGCTGAGGGTACAGCTCAGTGATCCAGCACTTGCAAAGCTTCCAAGCACCAGGCCCTGGGTTCAACCCCCAGGCTTGGGGAAAAAAAAAAAAAAAAAGAAAAAAAGAAAAAAGGAAAAGGTTCAGAAAAGGTACTAGACAAAAAATAATAGTAAGCAGAAGAATCTGATTTTCAGAGATGCCACATCATATTATTTACATTTTCCATATTTCAACAAGAACAACAAAACACATGCAAAGAAACAAGAAAATATGGCATACAAAGGGAAGAGTAGAAGCCTGCACCATAGCACTGTGGTGTCCAATCCCATCACATCTTTGAAGCAAAGCAGGGTCTGGCCTGGTCAGTACTTGGAAGGGAGACTGCCTAGGAAAACCAGGTGCTGTGGGCTTGGGAGAAGGACCTGGCAACCTACTCCCGCCCCAAAACAATCAGCCATTGAAAACCCTATAAATAGCAGAGAAGCACTAATAATAGTGTTTCGCCTGTTGTATGTAGGTTCACTATGAGTCAGATACTGACTCGATGGCACCTAACAACAGCAGTTAATAGAAACCATTCCTGAGGGAGCCCAGATGTTAGAATTACTAGATAAAGAGATGAAATCAACTATTTTAAATATATTCCAAAGACAAAAGGAAACTATATCTAAAGAACTAAAGGAGCAACTGGGCATGGCGGCACACACATGTAATCCCAACACTTGGGAGCCTGAGGCAAGAGGTTCATGAGTTCAGGACCAGCCTGGGCTACACAGCAAGTTTGAGGCCCAAACTGCAAAGGAGGAGGAGGAGGAAAAGAAAGAGGAGGAGGAGAAAGAGGAAGAAGACAAAGATGAGGAGGAGGAGAAGAAATAAATAATTATAAAAGGAAGCCCAAGTACTGTGGCACACACCTGTAATGCCAACAACTCAGGAGGCTGAGGCAGGAGGATTCCAGGTTCAAGGCCAGAGGCAGTCTATGCAACTTAGCAAGATGCTGTCGCAAAAGAAAAAGCACAAAAGGGACTTGGTGTGTGGTGCTCAGTGGTATAGCACTTGCTTAACATGTGTGGGGCACCCAATACTGTAAAAATATTATAAATTTTGGATATTGAAAAGTGCAATAACTAAGATGGAAACAGTGGATTTTAGCAGGCAAAAGAAAAGGCTAATGAATTTGAAGTTGGGACAATTGAGATTACCCAGTCTAAGAAACAAAAAGAAAAAACAATGAAGAAAAATGAACATAGCCTCAGAAATCTTTGGGACATCATCAGGTATACCAACATATTCAGAGTAAGAGTCCCAGGAAGAGAGAAAAAAAGTAGAGAAATTACTTGAAGAAATAATGGACAAAAATGCCTCAAATTTGATGGAGAAAATTGACATAGCCTAGAAGCACAACAAACCCCAAGTAGAATAAATGCAAAGCAATATACACTGGACATATCATGATCAAACTGTAGAATGATGATAACAATAAAAGAATCTTGAAGGCAACAAGAGAGAAGTGATTCACCATGTAAAATAGATCTTCGAGAAGATTAAAAGTTGATTTCTCAGCCGAAGTTATGGAACATTGTCAATCAAGAATTCTATATCCAGCAAAACTATCATTCAAAACAACAAAGAAATTAAATGTTTCCTAAATAAATCAAAACTGAAAGAATTTGTTTCTATCATTTCTGTTCTGTGAGAAATATTAATGGGAGTCCTTTGGGCTGAAAGGCCATTAGACAGTAGCTCAAATCCACATGAGAAAATAAAGAGCACCAAATGTACAAATAGCCAATAAACACATGAAAAGATGCTCATCACAACCACTAGAGAAATGCAAACCAAAATCACAATGAGATACATTCTCACACCTGTTGGAATAGTTACCATTAAAAAGATAAAAGGTATGTGTTGGTAAGGATATAGGGAAAAAGGAACCTTTGTACACTGTTGGGAATACAAAATGGTGCAGCCATTATGTAAATCAGTATAAAAGTTCCTTGAAAAGCTAAAAATAGAATTTTCATATGCTTTAACAATACCATTTCTAGATATATATCTAAGAGAATTAAAACTTCTCAAAGAGATTCACAAATAATAGCCAATAGAGGTGGAAACAACTCAAAAATCCATCAACAGATGAATGGATAAGGAAAATGTGATATATAATTGGCCCTGCATAGTTGTAGGATCCATACCCATGGATTCAACCAACTACAGATCAAAAATATTTGAAAAAAATTCCATCAATACAATTTTCTTTTAACTAAAAACAAAATTTTTGTGTGTGGCACTAGGGGATTGAATCCTGGGCGTTTTACCACCTTGCTGCACCCCAATCCCCTTTTTTATTTTTTGAGACACAGTCTTGCTAAACTGCACAGGCTGCCTCTGGCTTTGGACTCAGAATCCTCCTGCCTTAGACTTCCTAGTCACTGGGATTAAAAGTGTGAGCCATCGTGCCCAGCTTTAAACGATAATTTTAAACAATATTTTAAAATTATTTATATAATCAGGCATGGTGGCACTGAAGAACACTACCACCTCCACCTCCCCCTCCCTATGAATGCTTGGAGCTCACTAACAATTCAAAATGTTTACTTGAAGTGTTACAATGCTTGTTTAAAGTTCCTGTATAATTAAGTTTGCTCAAGTTTCAATTTCCTGACCTAGGTGTGGGGGTTCTCTGAAGAGGAAGGACAGTTGAAACTTAGTTTCCTTGTGTCTTCCTGCCACCCCTTAAACTGTATAAAAACCCCAAGCCCCTCTCCTTCAGGGTTGCCCTCCTTCCCTTGCTAGGGAGACTCTATGGAGGGTTGACCCTAGGACCAGAAATAAAGCCTCATGTTTATTGCATCGATCCGGGACTCGGTGTCTCTCTGGGGCCTCTCTCCTCGAAGATCCTAATTTGGGGTCCTACATTTGGGGGCTTGTTCAGGATGCAAGACCCCCGAGAGAATTAACCCAAAACTCAACCCGGATCAGAGGCCTCTTCTTAAACTCTGTGACTCTGTGAGTAACCTGTCTTCTTTACTTTTGTTTCTGTGTCTGTAGTTGCGGTGGCGACCAGTTAACAGCAGGCAGACATGCCACATCGCTGTGGTCTGGGGGATCCTGAAGGATGCTCTAGAATCCCCTTCTGGAGGGGGGCTGGAAGCCCTCCTCATCTGAACGTCCCCCGGTAGCGGGGACTTGGCCAAGTGCTTCTCTGTTATATCTGGTGAAATTTAAGAGAGTATGTGTGTCTTTGTTTCACTTTCTCTGCTGTTCAGACTTGGACTGATGATATTCTTTGACATGCGACAGACGCCCTCTACCTCTCTTTAGAGCCTTGGCTTTCTGTATTAATCTGTAATCAGCCTGCTGGGATCCTGGCTGACGCGCTAAGAAACCTCAGGCTGTAGGGCTCGGAAGACTTCTGGACCTGCTCTGTAGGGATGATATCCCATCTGTAAATTTGGGGAGACGAGGTGGGTCGCTCCCGCCGTGCGGTGTGAAGCCTTCATCTCACTTTTGGTTTTGTTTGTACGCACCAGGGAATATTTTGTCTTTGTGCTGCGGCATTTGTTTTGGGGAGAATCCCAAGGGTCAGACATGACATAACCTCGGCCTCCATCCTAACCCGAGATGTTGGGATAGGATTTGGTTTGAATATGTTTTGTTCATTGTTGTCTCAATTTGTTATTCAGTGTCTGTCTGTTCTGTGTTAAATCCCTGTGCTTGGTACTGTTTAGCTTTCAGGTCATCCATAACATCATGGGAACTTCATCAACAAAGCCAGCAACCCCTTTGTCTTGTATGGTGTTTCACTTCAGATTTGCTTTTCCTCCAGACATGGCAGATGAATTTGGAGTCCATTTTATGCTGAACTTGAAAGCTTCCTTCCATGCCTAGTTCCTCTAAGGTGATATTAAGTACATAAAGTTTAGGTTAAAAGAAAAAAAAAGGTAAAATAGGACATGCTTCATTTTCAATTTTATGGTATGTGCATCAAGAATTGCTCTGTTCATCTTCTGTGTTTTTGCAATGTTTGTTCCCCTATCTGTATTTTGGACTAGTGCAGGGATTGAGAAGCTGCACTATAGGGAGTCTGCCTGATTTTGGAATATGTGATCAATGCCAATTAAAGTGAGATCTACCCACAGGAGCCTGAACTAGTCTCCAGCCCTGATGAGTCCTGCCAGTCGAAGACCTTGGGGAAGGCACCCCCTGAGGCAATCCAGGGCCCCAGGCTCAATGACAGGCCCCTCCCTTAATTTGTCTTCTGAATCTCTGAATCTATTTCTGGGATCCCTCCTCTTGTTTGTCTTTTGAATCTCTCTCTCTGACGTCTGACTCCTTTCTAGCCAGATTCTCTCTCTTCCTACAAGTCCTTCTTGCAGACTTGTTTTGCCTCTGTTGTAGTCCCTAACCTCAAGACCCCTTTGTCTGCGCAGATTGGGGCCCTCTTTTTGTGGACACTGTCCGAGCAGGTCTTGGATAAGGAATTTCAGAGCCTCCTCTGCCATTTAGGGTATCCTCCTTCTGATTGCCTTTTTGGCCAAACTACTGCAATATGTTTGCCAGAGGACCACTCTGACCACTGGTGTCTTCCTGTCTGTAAGAGGGTGAGCTGTCATATCCCTCAGAGGTCTGACTGATTATAGAGACCGGTTATGTTTTTTTGCATTTGGTGGCTGCATAGCACTAAGCCCGCTGAGTTGTTGGTTCACCTTTTCTGTCACCCTGTGACTTTCCCAGTACAATTCCAGGGTCCACCCCTGGGAGGACTATACTCGGGTGATGTTGAGTCTTTTGTGGGCCTACTCTTATCCCCTGGGAGGTCACTCTTGGAGGCCTTATACAGGTACTAATGATATATACAATGGGAATGTCAGAATCTTCTTTTTCAGAAAAATCCCAAGCTCTTACATTCCTTTTGGAGTCTGTTTTCTTACCCACCAGGCTACTTGGGATGATTGTCAGCACCTCTTGCAGACTCTTTTCAAGTCTGAAGAATTTGAATAAATCCTGAACAAGACCCAAAAGTTGGTCCTTGGGCCCAACGGTGACACATTGCTGGACGGACAGGCCCAACTCACCCACATTTTGCCTACTACCTGCCCCACCTGAGACCCGAATGCCGCTCAGGTAGGCTGAGTCTGAATACCTATTGCCAGCATCTCCTAGCCAGGTTATGTGGGACTGCTAGGAAGCCTATGAATTTGTCCAAGGTAAGCGTTATTCAGCAGGGCTTCTCAGTCTCTTGCTGTGTTCCTAGAATGCCTCCTAGAAGCATACCTGTCTTGTAGCCTATTGATCTGTATGCAAATGAAAATTGGAAGGCTATGAATTTGGCCTTTGTAGCCCAGTCAGCCCCAGACATTAGAAGAAAGATCCAGAGATTAAAAAGATTTGAAGGAAAGAATAGGGAGGAACTTATGAACATTGCCCTCAAGGTCTACAATAGCCAGGACTCCCCAGAAGATAAGTGGTCTCTCAGCAAAATGGATAGAGGCAATCCTAAAAATTCCTGCCCCTACCTCAGAGAAGCAAATGAGAGAATTTCTAGGTTCTGTGGGATACTGTTGCCTTTGGATTTCAGGATTGGCTGAGATGGCTAAACCTTTATATACAGCCAGTGCAGGGACACACGAGCCATTAGTCTGAACAGAGGTGGAGCAAAAGGCATTTGATGACTTAAAACAGCCTCTGACCACGGCCCCTGAACTTGCCCTTCCTGATGTTACTAAGCCCTTTCAGGTTTTCCTGGCTAATAAGCAAAGTATAGCAAAAGGAGTTTTGATTGAACAGTTGGGCCCATGGAAGAGACCGACTGCTTACTTGCCTAAACGATTGAATCCAGTAGCAGCCTTGCTTACTTGTCTAAATGATTGGATCTGATAGCAGCCGACGGCCAATGTGTTTACAGACGATGGCAGCTGTGGCCTTCTGATGAAAGAGACTGATAAGCTGACCATTGGCTAAGATTTAATCTTTGAAGCCCCACATGCAATTGATGGGCTATTTTGAGGGACTCCTGAGAAATGGCTCTCAAATGCCAGGTTAACCCAATACCAGGCCCTGTTACTAGATCAGCCTTGGTTCCTAGATTCAAAAAGCCATGGTCCTAAACCCAGCCACATTGCTCCCAGATGATTACCCTACCCAGCGGCTTCATGATTGCTTGGAGATTATTTCAGTCCAGCAGGGACATTGGCCTGATCTAAAGGATGTGTCTCTGCCAGATACAGAAGAAACTCTCTTCACAGATGGGAGCAGTTTCGTCCTGGATGGAGTTTGCTATGCTGGTGTGGCCATCGTAAATCAAGATCTACAGGTAATATGGGCCCAAGCATTGGGACATGAGACTCTGTTCAATGTGCAGAGCTTATAGCTCTCACTCAGGCCCTGCCCCTGACAATGGGAAAGACTGTAAACATCTATATGGATAGTAGATATGCTTTTGCTACTCTCCACGTGCATGGGGAAATTTATAAACAAAGAGGTCAATTAACCTCAGAAGGAAAGATTGTCAAAAATAAGAAAGAAATTCTGGGACTTTTAGAGGCTGTTTGGCTACCTATACAAGTGGCAGTTATTCACTGCAAGGGACATCAAAAAGGAGACAAGCTAGAGGTGAAGGGAGACTGAACAGCGGACTGGGCAGCTAAAGAAGCTGCATTAAAACCAATGGGGACTGAGGGAATGATGCCTTTAATCCCAGTCCCAGTTCTCCCAGAAAAACCTAACTACTCGAAGAAAGAGGTTAGAACTTACCAAAAATAAAAATTGGACATAAGACTCTAGAGGATGATGAAGACACCCTGATGGGCACTACCTGCTTCCTAAGGCTTTGGGACACACCTTGATTACTCAGATCCACCAAGCCTCTCACCTGGGGATTACTCAACTAAGTCAGCTTGTCACCACTCACTTGGGACCTCCAGATGTGCTTCATGTGCCCACGTAAATGCCTCCAGACGAACGTCTGAGCAACAAGGAGTAAGGTACCAGAGTAACCAACTGGGAGAACATTAGGAACTAGACTTTACAGAGATTAAAAGATGTTATGGTTATAAATATTGACTAGCATTTATTGACCCTATTCTGGATGGACTGAGGCATTTCCAACTAAGTTTGAGACAGTGCAAATTCTATGTAAAGAAATTAATATAGGAAATAATCCCTTGATTTGGTCTCCCATTGTTTCTGGGGTCCGACAATAGCCAGGCCTTCACGGCCAGCATTTCTAAATTAATTAGTAAAGCTTTAGACCACAGAGTTCAGGAGCGATAGAAAGGATAAATAAAACTTTAAAGGATATTTTGACTAAATGAACCTTGGAGACTGGTGCTAAGTGTCCTGACCTCCTACCTTTTGCTCTTATGCGTGCGAGATGCACCCACACATCCCACATGAGGGACCCTGTAAACTCGTCATCACAGCATAATGATGTTAAATTTAAAGATTTTTTAAAATGAATTTGTAAAAGCTTAATAAGAAATCTTTCTAAATAATTGTACTATGTTAAAACTACCTGTATTTTTGTTTTCTGACTGTCAGAGGAATCCATGTGAACTGAAGGATACAGAAATCCAGAAAGTTAGGGAAATTTAAGGAAGATTGTATAGGCATTTGACAGAAAGTAAAAAGCAAGTTTGAAAGAAGGCCTATGTGAAAGTGAGAACTGAGGGATGAGGAAAGTTGTATAGCTGATAAGCCAATGGGGGGGAAAAAGGTATTTGCTTGTAACCAAGTTAAAAGCATTCAATGTTGAAATGTTAAATAGAAATCTGGCCAAATGTGGACTAATATGATGATAGAAAAGAAAGATATGATGATGGTAAATATGGTGATGGTCCTGATTATAATAATAGAGAAAGCTATGGTGATGGTTATAAATCTGATGATGAAAATGGTAGATATGATAGTAGAAAATTTTAAAAACAAAACAAAAGACTATAGTTCTTAGCAGGAGAGAGAACGAGGGGTTGTCAGGAAAGCTGCAGGTTACTTTGAGACAGTCCTCCCAAATGTATTAGAGAAACTGTAAAAATCTGCCACCGAAGAAATGATGATCCACAGTCAGAAAAGTAATTGCAAGTTAAACAGGAAACCCTTCTTGTTCAGGACTGTCTTAGCCACAGTTTGCAAAAATGCAGCTATTGATTAATGCAATGTAATGTCAATTGGATGTACATTCCTGAGGTCTTTTATCTGTTGCAGCTTTGTCTTTTCCTTCTTCATTACACCAGGTATGTTGCCCCGTAAATTATGGTAATGGTACCAGGAATAAAAGATTAAGGGATTTTTAACTTTTACAAAAAACTCTATGGCTCAACTCAGAAAAAGAATACAGGAAAGGCAAACTAGGGATACTGGATGGTATGCAGAAATGTTTAATTGGCCCCCCTGGTTAACGACCCTGGTTTCTGCCCTAGTAGGCCCTCTTCTAATTTTATTACTATTATTAACCATTACTCCGTGCATAATTAATAAGTTAATGTCTTTTGTTAAAGAAAGATTTAACACAGTACAGCTAATGGTATTGAGACAACAATATGAGCCTCTAAAAACCTTAGAAGAGACGGTCACCTTAAGACAACTAAAATAAATCCTCCAAGATTGAAGTATTCACAAGAAAAAGGGGGGAATGAAGAACGCTACCACCTCCTCCTCCCCCTCCCTATGAATGCTTGGAGCTCACTAATAATTCAAAATGTTTACTTGAAGTGTTACAATGCTTGTTTAAAGTTCCTGTATAATTAAGTTTGCTCAAGTTTCAATTTCCTGACCTAGGTGGGGGGTTCTCTGAAGAGGAAGGACGGTTGAAACTTAGTTTCCTTGTGTCTTCCTGCCACCCCTTAAACTGTATAAAAACCCCAAGCCCCTCTCCTTCAGGGTCGCCTTCCTTCCCTTGCTAGGGAGACTCTATGGAGGGTTGACCCCGGCGCCGGAAATAAAGCCTCATGTTTATTGCATCGATCCGGGACTCGGTGTCTCTCTGGGGCCTCTCTCCTCGAAGATCCTAATTTGGGGTCCTACAGCACATATCTGTAGTCTAGTCAGGAAGCTGAAGCAGGAAGACCAATTGAGCCCTGGAATCCAAGGCCAGTTGAGCAACATAAACAAGACCTTGTTTCAAAACAAAACAAACAAGAATACTATTTATATTGTATTATGTATTATGTTGTTGTTAGATGCCATTGAGTTATGTCCAACTCATAGCAACTCTCATAGGGTTTTCAATGGCTGATTGTTTTACGATTGCCTTGGGAGTGGATTGCCACATTCTTCTCCCATTTTTGTGGTGCTGGGAATCAAACCCAGGACCTCAGAGACTGCAGAGCAGTGCTCTACCAACTAAGCTAAATCCCAGCCCTTATGTATTATGAGTAATCTAGAAATTATTTAAACTATACAGGAGAAGCTGGGCACAGTGGTGCACCCCTGTAATTTCAGTGACTCAAGACACAGAGGCAGGAGGATAGCAAAGTCCAGGCCACAGGCATCATAACTTAGCAAGACCCTGTCTCAAGATAAGAAATTTAAAAATAAAATTTAAAGGGGGTTGGAGGTGGAGCTTAGTGGTAGAGTGCTTCTAAAGTATGTGCAAGGGCCTTGGTTCGACCCCTAAGTATCAGAAAAAAAAAAAATCAAAACAAAAGAAACTATATGGGAGGACATGCATAAGTTATATGCAAATACTATGTGAGCATCTGTGGAGTTTGGTATCTGTGGGCAGTTCTGAACTAGTCCTCTGCAGATACTGAGGAACAACTATCTATATCCAATGGGATATTTTCAGTCTTCTAAAAAGAAGGAAATCCTACCCCATGTTACAATATGGTAAGCCTAAAAACATTATGTTAATAAGCCAATCACAAAAAGACAAATACTCTACGATTCCCCTTATTGGAAGTATTTAAGTAGTCAAAATCAAACATAAGCTGGATGTGGTGGCGCACACCTGTAATCACAGCACTTTGGAGGCAGAGGCAGGACTGAAAGTTCAAGACCAGCCTGAGCTAAATAGAGAGACCCTGTCCCATAAACACCAAAAACAAAACAAAACAAAAAATAGAAAATGAATACATTCCTAGGCATTGCATTAGCAAATCTGTGGTGATCTTCAAGTTGGAGCAAGGAGGAGAGCCATGGATGGTAAAAGAATCCCCAAATAAGAGTTTCCCAGATGTTCAAAAAGTAGATGACCTGATTAAAACCAGCCAAGAAAATTAAGACAATATTTGTGGCAAGTTCTATTGGTTTTTAATTTTTTGTTTGTTTGTTTACTTGGTTTTTGGGGGGAGGGGTTGGGGTTTGTTGTTGTTATAGTTGTTGTTATTGTTGTTGTTTGAGACAAGGTCTCACTGTGTAGCCCAGGCTGTCCTGGAACTTGCTGTGTAAACCAGCAAGGCCTCAACTTCACTTGGATCCTTCTACTTCAGCCACCTAAGCGCTAGGATTACAGGTGTGCACCACCGCTGTGGCAAGTTGTAATCACCAACAGCAACACATCAACAGAGTTGTTGTTGTTGTAAGGTGCCATCAAGTAGGGTCTGACTCATAGTGACCCTATATACAGCAGAACAAAACACTTCCCAATTCTGTGGAATTTTACAATTGTATGTATGATGTGACTGAAAATACCATGGCATGAGTCAGGCGCACCTTCATTTTCAATGTGACATCTTTACTTTTCAACACTTTAAAGAGTTCTCAGCTGAATTAGGAAAAACAGTTACCTTGTTATTGAACCATATTTTAAATCTGACTATACATAACACAACCTATTTAAAACTGAGACCTGAGGAGCTTAAGTATGGCAGAATGTGCTTCTCACTAGGGAGACTGTTAGGGTACAAGTTAAAATGAAACCTGATGACTGGGAAATCTCTCAGACAGCCTGAGCATTTTCTAAGTCTGCACAACAAGATTCCAAATGGATGAAAAAGAAAGAAACAGACGGACACTATATTTATACTATATGAATAGACTAATACAAATGTTGCTACTAGAAACAAAGGACATTTTGTAATAAAAAGATCAATCCATCAGGAAGGTATGACAATTAAAAACATGCACGTAACAACAGAGCCAAAATAATATGAAGCAAAAATCTGACAGAATTGAAGGAAGAAATAGACTATTCAATAGTAACCACTGGAAATTTTAATACCTACTTTCAATAATGGATAAAACCCACTAGATCTAAAAAACATCTATAGAGGGGCTGGGAGCTTAACTCAGTGGTAAAATGTGCAATTAACATGTGAGGCGCTAGGTTCAATTCCCAGCACCAAAACAACAGGAGTTAACACATTCTTCTCAAAGGCACATGGAACATTCTCCAGGATAGAACAATATTGGTTCATTAGTTGTAATAAATATAATATAAATGTCACCATGGATGTAAGGTGTTAACAGTAAGAGGAAACTAAGTGAGCTGTATACAGGAACTCTTTTTTTGTTGTTTGTTTTGTTTTTTACTTTTCTGTAGATCAACCACTATTCATAAAACTTTAAAAATTATTTTTAAAAATCATTTGAGGCCTGCCAATAGCCAATGGAGTAGGCAGATCCTTCCTCAGGAGAGCATTGAGATATCTAACTGCAGCCCCATCTGACACTTTGATTGCAACTTTATAAGAGACTTTGAGCCAAAGGCCTCTAGCTAAGCTGCTCCGAGCTTTCTGACCCAAAGAAATTGTGAAATAAGTTTGCTGTTTTAAGCTATTACATTTTGGAGCAATTTGTTACACAGCACTAATAACTCACACAGTGTAGTTCCTTTTATGTGTAATATTTAGCAGCACCCTTTGTAAAACAAAGATAATTTGCATTCTACCTGTAGGATAGCTACATTCTTTATCAGTTAATAAACTCTCATTCTGACTTTTAACAACAGATTCTACAGCAAATTTACTTAATCTGAAACCATCCTCTAAATAACTCCTTTCAGAGTATAAAAGCAAAATATATTTTGATGAACGTCAAATCTATATCCCTAGCCAAGATTAATGTCCTACTTGACACATCCACTTACATTATACATGTCATCTCAGGATCAAAATATTCCTGTTTCCTGTGTCAGTTACTGTCCCATCCATTCAACCTAAGCCTAAGACTTCTCACTTACTTATCCATAGGCCCCCTACTTTATCAAATCCTGTTGATAACAGCTTCTAAATATTTCTTAGACATCTTCTTACATCTTGCCCTAGTATTGCTATTCTAATTTAAGTGCTCATCATCTTTGTTGTACTTTCCAGTTTTCCCTTTTCTTCTCCCATATCCACCTCCACACAACAACTAGAATTATCTCATTAAAACAAGTTGACTGCCAACCTCAAAATGATGAGTCCTGAAGCTGTGAAACAATCTGCTATTTCTATCTCCAAGGTCTGGTTAATGTCTTTTTGTTAAGTGCCCTTGAGTTGGGTCTGACTCATAGCAGCTCTATGTATAACAGAATGAAACACTCCTCGACACTGTGCCATGCTTGACACTATGTCAGTGCTTCTCTACTATTCATAGGGTTTTCAATAGCTGATTGGGGAGTAGACTGCCAGGTCCTTCTCCAAAGCCTACAGCACCCGGTATTCCCATGCAATACTAACCAGGCCTGACACTGCCTTGCTTCCAAGATCTGACAAGATCAGCTGCCAGGCTGGTATGGCCGTAGCAATTAGTGTCTAGTCCTTCATTTATTTTACAATACTCTAACTACTTAGAAGGCTGGAATTTTAGCTCCATTGGTAGAACATTGCCCTACAGTCTCTGAGGTCCTGACTTCGATTCTCAGCAGTGCAAAAATGGGAGAAGGACATGGCAATCCACTCCTGAGGCAATTCTGAAACAATTAGCCACTGAAAGCCCTATAAAGGTTACTATGAGTCAGACACGACTAGATGGAACCTAACAACAACTACTTAGAGGCCCCATTTTTAAGACACTATTTCCCACCTCCATGCTTTGGATCTTACTGTGTTCTTTGTTTATTAAATGCCTTCCCTCTCTTTCATAAGTTAGCTAAATTTTACTTATTCTCCAACTCATATTTCAGGTGTTAGTTCCCTCAGAAATCTTTCCCTGGAGCCCCAGTCTGTAGTATGGTTCTAAGTCTGGGCTCCTAAACCCACATTTATTCTATCTAATCACTTGGTGTTTTTTTTTGTTTGTTTGTTTGTTTTTTTGGTACTCGGGGTTGGACCCAGGGCCTCGCACTTGCATGCTCTGCAACTGCTGGACCACTGAGCTGTACCCCCACCCCATTTTTTACTTTTTTGACACAGGGTCTCGCTAAATTATGCAGACTGCCTCTGGTCTCAAACCTGTGATCCTCCTGCCTCCACCTCCCGAGCTGCTGGGATTACAGCCGTGCACCACCAAGCCCAGCAGTATTCTTTAATATAATTTATCTATTTAATACTTTTTGGTACACTGAAACATATACACTGACCTACTGGAAATTCAGTTACACTCTCAAATCAATTTCCATTTTATTAACAACTACAAAAAAAAATTAAACACTGTGAATCATAAGTCAAACATTAGTGAAGCACAGTATCACAGTAAAATAATGTTTTTACCAAAATAAAAATCTATGGAATACAAATGTACTTAAAAAAAAAAAACCAAAAAACCAACAACAACTGCATCTACCTATATTGGAAAATCAACAACATATTACATGTGAAATAATATTTATTCTGCCCACAGATGATATTTGGTATTCATTGGTCCACTGATTTCACTGAAATAATTTCCTGGCTCTCAACACAGCGCTTAAGACAGTGTAATAAAATTTTTTTCTATCAAATTCACTGTTAAAATAAGTTTAACAAGAATAAACCAGATTCATCAACAATGGCACATCAACCAGCTATGAAACAGCATAGGACTAAATTTATTAATATTTCACCTTTTTTCTTTTTTTTCCTCTTTCTTTCTTTCTTTTTTTTTTTTTTTAGACTGAGTCTCCTTATATATCCTAGTCTGGCCTGGAACTCACAATCCTCTTGCCTCAACCTCTTGAGTGCTGGGATTACAGGTTAACGCCACCACCTCTGACCTAATAGTTCAATTTTTACTCTCTATCCTGTATGATAATCTAATATACCATTTTGTTGTTGTTAGGTGCCATCGAGTCGGTATCCGACTCATAGCGACCCTCTGTACAACAGGGGAAACACTATTGTCAGTGCTTCTCTGCTGTTCATAGGGTTTTCAATGGCAGATTGATTTTTGGGAGGGGGTTGCCAGGTCCTTCTCCCAAGCCTACAGCTTCTGGTTTTCCAGGGCGGTCTCCCATCCAGGTACTAACCAGGCCTGACCCTGATTAGCTTCCGAGATCTGACGGGATCAGATGCCGCAGGGCTATGGCTGCAGACAATATCCATTTTAGAGATTAAGAAACTGAGGTTCAGAAAAGTTAACTGCTTCAGAATCAACTAACTAATAGCTGGTAACTAAGTGTCAAGAACTGGGATTGGAATTTAGAATCATTGTTCTTGAAAAACAATGATGATCATGCTAAAAGAGATCAGTGCTATCTAAAGAAAGTGGATATATATGCTATAAAGCAAAAACAAGCAGTACACAAAAGCTTAGTAAGGCAGATTTAGTGATAAAAACCCATTAAATATCTTAATTAGATATAAGCCCTAATAAATTTCTGTGTTTTTTTTTATGATTTTGGTTTATTTGCTTTTCATATAGGCAAAATGATTATAATCTAGTTTTTATATTTTACAATGTCATTAGGGATATATGAACAACTATTGCAAACCAGTTTTTAGTTAATGTGCTTTCCCTCCCCTACCAGAATGCAATCTCTTTAGATTTCTTTCTCATCCACTCACTCTGCATGGAATTTTCCTCTCCTCTTCATCCTGACAGTGTAACATATAATCACGTTTTTGTCATCTTGTTTTCCTTTGGAAGGTGTGAGTGCTTCAATTTCCTTCTCCTTTTTCATTTTTTCTCTCATTTTGGCCTCTAACAAGATCCTCTCCAGGGTCCCTCTGATCTTTATGCTAATAGGAAAGCAATGAAAAGAAGACAAAGAGAAGGAAAAACAAAAATCCTGAAAGCAGCTGGGAGCCCTTACTTTCTGACCATCTCTATGGAAACAATCCCTCAGAGATCGATATAGAAACAATTCTACAGGGATCACTGAAACAGCAGTGAGCCAGTATCACCAAACATTGAAGGGTTCAACTTCCAAACGAGAATGGTTGATAAACATTTTTTCTCGTGAGAAAAGTAGTAAAACAGGAAGTTAAATAAAAATTACATTTACCACTATCTAATGCATTTTTCAACTCAAAACTTCCTACTTGCTGTAACAATAAAAAAACAAAAGCAATGTATGCACTAACTCCAAGGTCTAATTTTCACAGTGGCAGAGTGCCCAACACAAAGAAATTATATCCCAAAAAGCTCAAAGGAAACACTGCAGTTTGGTGGTGAAAAGTCATTCATGTCATTAGAATGATTTTAGGATTGTGGCCAATAATCACACGATGTTTGTGGAAAGAATGCCAAAGTCAATCAGGCAGTAAATAGATTGAAGTCAAGCAAGGAATGAAAAGGATTACAGAATTCCACCTACCAAATCAGGTTGAAAGGCTGAAAGGATAAAGTAGCTATGTAACTTAAACCCATAGAAGGAGGACCAAGGGAAGAACTCCATCTAAAATGTGGCAGCCTGGAGTTTTACTAATACAGCAATTATTTTAAAAAGCAAGAACATGTTGCAGGTCCTGGGTTCAATGCCCAGTCTGAAAGAAAGAAAGAAAGAAAGAAAGAAAGAGAGAGAGAGAGAGAGAGAGAGAGAGAGAGAGAGAGAAGGAAAGAAAGGCAGGCAGGCAGGCAGACAGGTGGAAGGAAGGAAAGAAAAAAAAGCAGCAGTGTATGTGTGTGTGTTGGCCAGTAATAACACCAAAAACAAGTTTCAAGCTTGTTCATGTCTCTAGCCAATAAACTAGTAACTATAGGTCTTCTGGGCCTGCAGCTGTAGCTTTGTGGCATCCCATCCTGTCAGATCTCAGAAGCTAAGCAGGGTCAGGCCTGGTTAGTACTTGGATGGGAGACTGCCTGGGAACACCAGGTGCTGCAGGCTTGGGAGACTGACCTGGCAACCCACTCCCAAAAATAAATCTGCCATTGAAACCCTATGAACAACAGAGAAACACTGACAATAGTGTTTTGCCTGTTTGTATGTAGGGTGACTACGAGTCAGATGCCGACTCCACGGCACCTAACAACAATAGGTCTCCTGAGATGATAAAGCTATGTTTGTTAGGGGAAATAACTGATTGATTCGCCTAAAATGATATCTAGTCTCTCCCCAACCCCTCCTCCCCCCAGCCTTTTTTTTTCAGCACTAGAGGGCTGAACCCAGGGCCTTATGCATACTTTGCAAGTGTTCTACCACTGAGCAGCACTTCTAGTCTCTTTCTTACTTTCTATCTTGAGACAGGATCTCATTAAGTTGTGTAAGCTGCTTCTGGCCTCAAACTTGTGATCCTCCTGCCTCAGCCTCCCGAATTGCTGGGATTACAGGTGTGCGACACCACACTGGGCCAATGTCTATTCTCTTAATGCACAGATATATTTGTAACTACAACAGGTTTTATAGTGTTTTAAGACCCTAGCCCTTTTGAGTTCCAATCCTAGCTCTGTCAATAAGCTTTATGACGTTGGACAACTATTTTCATTTCTTTTGGACTAGACACATCATCTGGGCTGGTGTTTAGCTCAGTTGATAGAGTGCTGCTCTTCACTCTCTGAGGACCTGAGTTCAATCCCCAGCACCACAGAGACAGGAGTGGCAGTCCACTCCTGAAGCAATCCTGAAACAATCAGCCATTGAAAACCCTGAGGGTCGATATAAGTGGGACTCACTCAATGGCACCTAACAACAAAGACACCTCATCTATAAAATGAAGATAATTATTTTTAACGGCTGAAAAAAGACAGTGACTTGCCAGGACTGGTGATGGGGACCTGTAATCCCAGCTACTCCTCAGGCTAAAACAGAAGGATTACAAATTCAAGGCCTGCCTGAGCAACTTGGTGAGATTCAGTCTTAAAAAAAGGGTTGGGGATATAGCTCAGTGGTAGAAGTTGCCTAGCATGTGTGAAGCCCTAGGTTCAATTATTAGTACTACAAAAAAGAGGGGAGATTATATGCAATGCCTAGTACAATCAAGTGCTCAATAAATGTAAGCTATTATAGTTACAGGCCTGCAGCCATACCACTGTGGCATCGGATCCCATCAGATCTGAGAAGCAAAGTAGGGTTGGACTTGGATGGGAGACTGCCTGGAAACACCAGGTGCTGTAGGCTTGGGAAAAGGACCCGGCAACCCACTCCCAAAAAACAATCAGCCATTGAAAACCCCACGAATAGCACTGACAATGGTGTTTCACCTGTCGTACAGAGGGTCACTATGAGTTGTACTCTGACTCGAAGGCACCTAACAACAAAGAAGAGTAGCAGGGCACTAGGACCCAGGCAATTCTTACTGCCCTACACTTGTCTTAAGCAGGTTTTTTTTTGGGGGGGGGGGCAGTACTACTAGGGGGCTGAACTCAGGGCATCACATACTTTGCCAGTGCTCTATCACTTTTTGTATTTTTTTATCTTGAAACAGGGTCTGGCTAATTTACAAAGACTGCCTCTGCCTCACCAGTCGCTGGGATTTTAAGAGTGACCCACCTAGACCACTCAAAGCAAGTATGAAAATGAATTAAAGCAGTAAAATTTTCCATTGCGTAAATGTAACTGGTCTCCTGTCTCCATTCCACACTCTATAGATCCCATGGAGAAAAAAAATTATTCATCCATTTACACTAACACCCTTGGCTCCACCCCATTCCACCCAGCAGATTTCCCATGTCTAGCACAAAGTCCAAAATCTTTGGGCTGGATATTGAAGGTTGGTTACAACCTAGTATCATCCATATTCACAATCTTAACTCATCCTACAGGAACACTCGACTGTGATTAAACTCATCTTCTCTCGCTTGCATTGATGTATGTTTCTACCTTTGCACTTTAACTTCCTTTGGTCTTTTATCAGATTGCACTCCACCCTTCCAATATAAATTCAGCTTCCGTTTTGAAATTTAACAAAAATCGGGCATGGTGGCGCAAGCCTTTAATCCCAGCGATTAGAGATACTGAGGCAGGAGGATTTCAAGTTCGAGACCAGAGGCAGCCTGTGAAATTTAGTGAGACCCTGTCGCTAAATAAAAAAAATGGGCTGGGGGTGTGGCCCAGTGGTAGGACACTTGAAAAGTATGTGCCAGGCCTTAGGTTCAACCACCATGTAAGGGGGGGGGACCTTAACAATAACACAAGACCATAATGTGTCATTAGAAACTTTAGTGGCATGACTACACAACCAAAAATGCATTTATTAGGTGTCATAAGGACGATTTTTCAGGAATACAGACCTCTATTTCGAAAACAACCCGAAGTCTACTGCCAAGAGCCGCTGATCCATCCCAGAGATTCTGACGGAGGTAAAAAAGAAACTTGCTGACAGGAAACCACTCAGAAAACCCGCGGGACACATTGGCAAGAGGCCTGCTACTCCGCAACCAGCAGCTACAAGGGGTGGGTGGGGTGGAGAAGAAATCTTAGTCCAGGATCCGAAATGGAGCTTGACTGGCACCTTGTATCTTACCAGTAGAAAAACACTATTTTTTTTCCACTAACTGCATAACGCAAACATGGTGGACAAGAAAAGACCTCCCCGGGGTTGGCAGCCGAACCACGTGGCGCCCTTTAGACGTTGGCTAAGGGCGGGGCCTTTATGGGATTTGCTCCTCGTGGAGCAGAGCATGGGAGAATTTTTCGAAAGTGCGTCACTACCGTTCCTTCAAAACTCACTAGCAGGGCTGCTACTGCCACCTCACATTCTCGACAGGGTAGAAAGGTGAGCTCTGAGAATTCCATGATTGTAGAGTAACCAAAAAAGGTGGAGTCCCGCACAGTTCTTTCTCTAACCAGATCAGCCTCCACCTTTCCCTACCTCACCCTCAACTAGTCTGCCTAGCAGTGCGCAAGCGCATTTCGTGCCGCCCGCGCAAGGCGGACCGGCCACTCTCATCTCGCGGGAGCAGGACTGCCTGTCTTCTTAGTCCTTACTCCACCCCCTCCTCCTTGCTCTCACTCTCCCATCCCCCCAGGCCAGTCGTTCTGCTGCGCAGCTTCCTTAGCGGTTACCACCGCAAGAGGCGGTTGGACAAACCGTTGTGCGAAGCGCTACGCGAGGCTAAAGCCTTTGCTCACGATCGGACCCCGCACGCACCGGAGTCAGCGTTACTATCGCCCGACAGGGTATCTGAAGTAAAAGGGGGTAGGTTGGGCTGGTGGTGTCGAGAGCGGAGTCGGGAGAAGGACGGGAGAGATCGGGAGGGGACGGGGGGGGGGGGAAGTGTGGAGGTCGCCGCTTGGAGGCGGCCAGGTGCGCCTTCCAGGCGATCTTCCACTAAAGAGTGGGCGACCTGCAGACGGGAGGACTGGTCAGGTTGAATCAGTGGACGACGCCGAGGTCCGATTTGGCTGTTGCAGCATTTCCCCACTTTCCCGGCTGGCTTGATCTCCGCCATTTTGGGTACGGTGGCGCGGACACCTCGCCTTCCCGCCCTTACCCGCTCTTTCCACTTTTTGTTCCCCAGCTTCCCAAAACTGGTTTGGAAGGCCAGGGGTGAGGGTGGCCAAAGCTCCCTGGAAGGGATGAGGGTGGGGAGTGAAGCAAGCAGGGAAAGACCAGTTGGGTGCGGGGGAGGATCAGGGTTGCCGGGCGCGCTCCCGATGGAAATGGCGACGGATGGGCCTGGCCTCCCACCGCGGCCTCCGTTCCTCTGCAATCTCGGCAGGGCTACCTGCGCCGGCGGGACTGCGAGTGACTTCTGACGCAGATTCCCAAGATGAGAGAGGCTGGAGCTGGGGGAGGAAAGCCAATGGCGACGAAGGCGTTCAACTTCCAAATCCAGGACAAAGGAGGCAGACGGCCTCCTTTGTAATTCCGCCGCCCGGTGGCGAAGGTTTTTAAGCCAGGCCTGGCTGCCGGTCGGGAGGCGGAAGGGGCATACTCTACCCAGCTCTCTGGTCTCTAGGGCAGCTAGATAAACGAAGGGTCTCCTGGGAGGAATAAAGGACGCTTAGCCGCCCCTTATATTCCAGATTTGGAACTTCGAAAAGAGTACGTACTCATCTTCCAAAGGTTTTTGTTTTTTTTGTTTTTTTTTTTGTGGTTTTTGTTTTTCCCCCATGCGTTAATGTTTATAAAGTCGTGAGTAATTTTGTAAGCAGAAAAGTTGACGATTTGTCAAATAGGAATGTGAAATGAGCATGTTTCAAATAGATGGTCCGGGCCCTATGATACTGCTTTTGGAACTTTGGGGCGGGTGGGTGGTTTAGCAGTGGTTTTGCACACATGTGTTAGTAGTTGTTTGTAAGTACGAGTTTTTTACTTCTGAGAAACATGTTAAAAACACAGCCAGTGATAGCAAGAGTGTACGTATACATGCATGGACAGTTGAGTTGCTGTAACTTTCAGTATTAAATCTCCAAGAGTTGTGTTTCGTGTAGTTTTTTTTGGGGGGGGGCATTAAGGCTGTAGGAGTCAAATACTTGAAAAATATACTTGTTTTGGGAGGTAAGCTTGTTTTTTACTTTAGTGTGGGAGTAGAGTGGTATTTTGAATCAGAAAATAAGCCTATTAGAGTATAAGCCTAATCACTTGGTGGGGGTGTTTTGTTTTTCGTTGTTAGAACTGTATGGTAATTTTCATCGAAGACTACCACAAGGCCCGAGAATATGAGTTTCCAATAATGTGCATAAATCTTTATGAGAAGTCTTACCTGCTTTCCCCAAAAAACAGGAAGGAAAAAACCCTGCCTATTTTGTGGTACTTGTTAAGACTGCCAAGGAAGTTTCTGAACTGTTACAGTAGGTTTTCAGGGGGCTTTGAAAAGGCAGATAACCCACACTTTTCCTATAAACCAATACATGATAGGACTAACAGGTTTCCTTAATTGGATTAGACCACAGATTTTTTTTTTCCTTGCCCTCTTTTTTCATCTGTATCCTAATCTGGAAATACATCTAATTGCCTTTTCTTAATAACAGTGTTACCTTTTGATGGCACTGTTTTGGTAAACAAGTGACTAAACTGTCATTTTTCCATGTTATGAGATTGTTTTTGTATTTTAGTTGTCTTTTAGATGATGATGCTTAACAGCTTTGGGATATAATTAAAATATCATCAACTTCTACTTAAAGTGAGAGTTTCAGACCCACAAAAGTTGTGTGTGGGTTCAATATGTTAAAATTTAGAGAGGTCTGGGTGGTTTTTTTGTTTGTTTTGTTTGGGGTTTTTTTTTGCTGAACTTGAGGGTCGAACCCAGAGCTTCATGCATCCTTTGCAAACGCTCTACCACTGAGCTATACCCCAACCTTAAAAAACAAAAACAAAAACTTTATTTTAAGGCAGGATCTTACTAAATTATGCAGGCTGCCTTTGGCCTCTATCCTGCCTCCACCTCCAGAGTTGCTGGGATTACTGTGTACATGGCTAAGGTTCTGGTTTAAATGCTATGGGTTGATAGCAATGCTTCAAATCGAACCAAGAGAAAAAAAAGTTGGGTTTGGGTTAAGTTTTTAATATTTTGTTTTGTTGCTGTTGGTTTATTCTTTTTTTGTATGTTTGTTTTTGTTTTTTGTTGGTAATGAGGGGCCGAACCCAGGGCTTTTTTGTTTTTGGTTTTGTCCCTACTGAGGGGCTGAACCCAGTGCTGCTTTTTAAAATTTTTTTAAATTTATTTTTATTCACTTATTTATTTTGTTGGTACTGAGGGACTGAACCCAGGGCCGTGCACATGCTTTGCAAATGCTTTACCACTGGGCTGCACCCCTAGCCCATTTTTTATTTTTTATCTTGAGTCAAGGTCTCACTATTTTACTCAGGCTGCCTCTGGTCTCAAACCTGCAGTCCTGTTGCCCCGGCCTCCTGAGTTGCTGGGATTACAGGTGTGCACTGCTGCACCTGGCTTCTGTTGTTGGTTTAGTCTTGTATCATTAGCTGTTTTTAAATTGGAAAAAAAATTAGTTGCCTTTCTACAAATAGGATTAAAATTTTTAAACCTGAACCAAAACCTGTACTCCATAAATTTTAACATTGAACCTGTGCCCAAGTCTGAACCCAGTTTTTTATGGGGTTGAAGCCCTGTTTAAAGCATGTATGTCAGAGGGTTTTAGTACAGGCACAGAATTGTCAGGCTGTCACTACGATCTCTGTTAAGGTTTATTGTTTTTATCATTCCAAAAAAGATCACATTCATTAACAGGCATTCCATATGCTAGCAAGCCTCCCTCTTTTCAAGCCACAGATGGCCACAAATCACACTGTAGATTTTTTATTTTGGGCATTTCATATAAATGGAATATAAGATGTGGTTCTTTTGCTTAGTTTAGGAAGTTTATTTAAAGTCTTTTTGCATGCCTGTAATCTCAGAAACTCAGGTGGGTGAAGCAGGAGGGATCACAAGTTTGAGGCTAGAGGAAGCACAGGAAATTTAGCAAGACCTTGTCTCAGAAGGGGGAAGTGCAAGGGTTGGTGCTCAGTCAATATCACCTCCTCCCATTACTGCCTCCAAAAAAATCTCATATATATTTGACTAAAGTTAATCTCATATTTCAACTGCTGGTGTTTTTAATTGGTGCTAACACTGAGAATAGAGTGCTGCTTCTCATTCTCTGGGGACCTGGGCTCAATCCCTACAGCACTGCAAAAAAAAAAAAAACCTCTTAACATTTCAGGGGAGAAGGACATGGCAATCCACTCCGAAAGCAATCCTGAAACAATCACACATTGAAAACTGAAAACCCTATGAGGATTACCATGAGTCCAATCAGACTAGACAGCACCACTGAGAGTTTTTTGTTTGGTTGCTGTGTTGCTCATGCTGGCCTGAATTTCTGGACCCAAGCCACCCTCCTACCTCAGCGTCTGTAGCTGGCTCTACAGGCACACATTGCACCTGGGTAACACTTGGAATTCTTAAAGCAGAGTGGTGATTAGTTACAACGTTGTTGCAAAGAAAGGCTGAGGTGAATTATCCTGAATAGGATAATTAGGTACTTCTGACAGTTTTATTAAGATATTAGAGCAGATTGCCTTTAGGGTTTGTAAGTAGAATTCTAGATTTGAGTTTTGAAGGGATATTAAAGAAACGCTCTCTTTATTTTATAGTCTTCACATACAGGGAAGGGAAAGTCACATTGTAAAATAGTTTGTGTATCACATCTGATCAACTGATTTTCCCAATTAAAAATCATGTAAACCGTTTTTAGTTTTTGTTTCTTTAAGACAGTACTTTGTTATTTTGATGTGAACCTTCTCATTGGTATAGGCTGAATCAAAAATCAAATCTAGTTTGCTTGCTAGTATTCTTGTGAAGTGCTAAGATTTACAGTAAAGGTGAATCAGTCTACCTTTTTTGTATTTGCTGCTGAAGTACAAATCTTTCTGTTGATTGACAGTCTTTACATTGAAAAAAAGATTTCCAAAGAATCACTGTGGTGCCCACCTATAATCCAAGCACTCTGGAGGATCATGAATTTGAAGCCAGCCTGGGCTGCATAGTGAGACCCTGTGTTGAAAGAAAAATATCCTAAGAGCTGATAAAAACACCACACTAATATCTTCCATGATGGATTAAATTGATTTTATAGAATTCTTAAAATTATATTATTAGTGGTTGATGTTACATCTCTTCCACTTTTTCTTCTTTTCTGTTCTTAAATCACCCTTTGTTAGGTGCTATCCAGTGGGGTCTGATTCATAGCTACCCTATGTACAACAAAATGAAACTCCGACACTGTGCCATGCCCAGCACTGAGTGCTCTTCTGCTACTCATAGGATTTTCAGTGACAGATTGTTTCAGGAGTGGGCTGTTGATTGAACCTTAGGGCCTCAGGAAACGGAGAGCAACACTACCAACTGAGCTAAACCTCATCCCCCAAGTCAGCCTTTATATACCCTTTATAGGAAATAATTAAATTGTTGCTATTTAAAAAAAAAAAAAAAAAAACACTTTTTTGCTTCAAAGAGATGATGACCTCTGGGTACAGCAGTGCATGCCTGTTATCCCAGCAACTCAGGAGGATCTCAAGTTAGAAGCCAAAAGGAGCCTGTGTAATAATTTAGCCAGACCTTGACTCAAAATAAGAAAGGGCCTAGGGATGCATCCCAGTAGTAGAATATTTGCAAAGTACATGGTAAGCCCTGGGCTCAACCCCCACATGCTGTGAAAACAAAAAGTCTTCAAAACATCTCTGGAATAGTATTAAACTTTAAAAACCCTTTATTGACTTTGGAAAAACTTGTTTTAATAGTTTCCTTTCAAGACTTGGGATCGTTTTCTATCCTTCAAGGTTCTGATATTTGGTTTGTGATATATCTCACTGATTTTTCAGGGTAATTAAAATTCGGTAACAGTTGCCACCGGTGAATACTTACAGGAGGCATACCAAGCACTTTAATTAATTCTTGAAACAGTTTGGTAAGGTGTACTACTACTGTATTGTATAGTTGAATAGGCTCAGAAGTAGTTTGTTTAAAATAAGTAGCCTGCGAATGGCAGAGTAGGGATCCAAACTGAAGGGTTTTTTTCTGTTGAGATTTCCTCTCAGTTATTTGTGTGCATAAGAATTAGAATTGTTTTCTTCCCATTTTTGTTGTCTGTGTCTGTCTAGAGTGGCATCTAGGACTTTTGAGTCAAAGTCTCACTAAGTTGCGCAGGCTGCCTCTGGCCTGGAAGTTGTGATCCCCTCCACAGCCACTGAGATTACAGGCGTTCCACACAGTGCCCAATTTAGAGTGGTATCTAGGATTTTATCTTTAAAAAAAAATAAAGTGATGCTGGGTGTGGTGGCACGGGGCTATAATCCCAACACTCAGGAGTCTGGGGCAGAAGAAGCATTGTGGCTAGCCTGGGCTTTGTAGTGAGTCTGTCTTAAAAAAAAGAAAAGAAAAAAATGGGCTGGAAATATAGATCAGTGAAGGTTTAGGTTCAATGTTTAGCGCACACACAGAACACAACGTGGTGAAGATGGTTCATATGTAGAGATTAATAACCTCAGATTTATACATTAGCTTATTTTAATGTGAATTCTAGGAAAAGAAGTATAACCCTTTGTAGATGCTGTATCTAACGGTTGCACTGATTTTTATGTTTTGGCATTACTGGGGGTTTTGAACCCAGGGCCTTGCACATATTTTGCAAGTTATCTACCAGAGCTGCACTTCCAGCCCTTTTATTTAACTTTTTATCTTGAGACAGAGTCTTGCTAAATTACACAGGCTGCCTCTGCCCTTGAACTCTGGATCTTCCTGCCTCTACCTCCTGAGTCGCTTGGACTGCAGACATGTGCCACTGTCCCCAGTTTGCACTGATAAGGCACATCATGTGGAATTAATTAAGCATTAATAGTGTTGGTATGAAGTTATGATCTCCAAGCATAAAGTGAACCAACTGATCTCCAAGCATAAAGTGAACAAATTGTTGTTTATAGAGGTGGGAGTGATGAGGGAAAGGTTTGAAATGTTCAGGTGAGTAGGATTCCTACAGCTGCATAGTGAAATTTGTAAGGTCTGGTAAGTTTCTGTAGCTGAAGGACTTCTGCATTAGCCATTTTTGGAAATGTTCTGGAATATTAAAAGAAAAGATGGTATCCCTTGGGGAAGTAGACTGACTGAGTAGACTGATTCATTTTGGAGGGAAATGGGGCTTGGTGCTGTGATTTTTTTTTTTAATACTTTGGTGAATGTGAATAACTGTTCTAAAAATGTGTTTCAAACTATTTGATTAAAAAGATAAAGTAGAAAGCAAGCTGGATTGTACATTATCTCCAGTGATTTCCAAATAGGTAGCTTCAAAAACACAGGTACTGTTGGAAGGCATTCACTTGATTTATTTATTTACTTACTTAATTTTTTGGGGACAGGTCTGGTTATGTAGCCCAGAGTGGCCTGGAACTACCAATCCTGCCTCAGCCTTCTGAGTGCTGGAATTATAGAGTACAGGGATTGCACCTGTGTGCTATATCATACCCAACTTGGCATTCACTTTTGAGTAGCCTTAATTTTAAAACTCAGTGTAACACAGTCATAAAATTCTTCCTCTTGAGTATTCTAAGTTAGATTTAATTAAAACAGAGATGGGAAATTGGCCCCTGAAAAGAAAGTTGATGTGTTCAAAATTAATAATGCATCTGAAAATATTTTAAACTTTAATACCATTTTTTCCAACATTCAGGTGTATTTCTTTTTTAACTTAGGTTCTTAATGTGAACAAATACTGGTACTATATACAATTTCTGAATGATTTAAATTTTAAAGGATTTGTATAACTTTGGGCAAATAATGAAATATGAAAAGGGAATATTAGTGGGATAAGGAAAAGGCAAAAGTTGGCATTACAATAACTTAGTCAAGACAGTTCTATTCTGGTAGTGGAATGGTACACTTTCTAAATATGTAATATGTGATTCTGACTTCAAGACTTTTTGGTTGGAGGGGTGGGTTTCACTGCGTTTTCCCTACCCCAAAATAGAAAGTTGCTAGGACACTGTTGCATTGTCACAGGAGTTTTAAGCCTTATATTTTGTATTGTGGCGCTTCTGAGAGGTGTTTCTTCAGTACCTCTTGAGAAGAGTATGTTTTGATTGACTGCTTTATGTGCTTATTTTTATAGCATTTAAATCAAACGGTATTGAGATGGATTGGGTTATGAAACATAATGGTCCAAATGACGCTAGTGATGGCACAGTACGACTTCGTGGACTGCCATTTGGTTGCAGCAAAGAGGAAATAGTTCAGTTCTTTCAAGGTACCTCTAGTATTAGTCAAAGTTTAGTAGTAGTATAATTTTATATTTTATGTTACTCAGTTTTTAATTTATAAAATCCATTTGATATTGTTGGAACTTTAAAATTTGTGATAGTCTTGGTTATATATTAAAGTATGAAATGCTCCAGTTAATATTCAATAAGAATATGTAGACTATATAAACCCTAATTGATATACAGTACAGTTAATTGAGAATAATAGTGTGTGATGAAATGAACCATGAATTAGTATTTGGAGCATAGTTAAATTTGATTTGTAGCTTTTTTCATGTAATGTAGGTGGGCTTTTTAGAGGGTATAATTTTAAAAGACACTGGTTGCAAAAAAAATTATTTAATCCAATAATATATGAAAAATATTCCGTTTGTATTATGGGGTGATGGGAAACTAAGCTTTTTTTGTTTTGTTTTGTTTTGTTTAGATTTGTTTTAAATATTTGATTCAGATGGGAATGTTTCAGACTTTAACACTGTTCCCCTTGATGGGGTTATTTGTCCTTGGGTTAAAGGGTTGGAAATCGTGCCAAATGGGATAACATTGACGATGGACTACCAGGGGAGAAGCACAGGGGAGGCCTTCGTGCAGTTTGCTTCAAAGGAGATAGCAGAAAATGCTCTGGGGAAACACAAGGAAAGAATAGGGCACAGGTGGGGATGGAGAGTTTGGGATGGTGTTAAATTTTATTTTTGGGGGTTGTGGGTCACTATTGCTTAAATGGGGGGGTATCCATAACATTTTTCTGGGGTAGTTTAAAAGAATTGATAATTATATCTAAATTTAACATGGAAACTACAAGATTTGGGTGGGGAATTAATGCTATTAGTTTGTTTGAATTAGATTGTTTCCATTTCTCTGTAGGATGTTGATAAATGCTTTTCTATAATCACCTATTTTTCTTAAACACCTATCATGTACTAAAGGAAACAAACTAAAATAATATCTTAATTGCTCTCAAATGACTCATTTGTCTTTGTAAAACTTAAATATTTAATTATTTAAGTTTGTAGGTGTAAAAATGTTAATGGTGTATTTAGGCAATTTAAATTGGGTTACATATCTAGATGTAGAAAAACTTACTGCATTTTGCCCAATATCTAATTTCTTCTAGTACATTTATGCTGAAACCTGTATCTTAAAAATTTTTAAATAGGTATATTGAGATCTTCAGAAGTAGCAGGAGTGAAATCAAAGGATTTTATGATCCACCAAGAAGATTGCTGGGACAGCGACCGGGACCATACGATAGACCAATAGGAGGAAGAGGGGGTTATTATGGAGCTGGGCGTGGAAGTATGTATGACAGAATGCGACGAGGAGGTGATGGATATGATGGTGGTATGTGTATCTAATGAACAAAGGTTCTGTTGTCATTTTCTTAATGTTCCTGACACTTTGTCAAGAAATACAGAAATGGCAGTAATTCAGTACCTCTTAGAATTTAAAACCTGTTTATGAAAATATGGATTCCTGTGGCCAGCTGTGGGGTGATTGATGCACATATTAGCACCTAAACAACTCGTACAGAAATAAAAATGGAGATAATTTTGATATTTTCTTCTTGGTATAAAGATAAAATTTAATTTACATGTCATGTCTGAATTTATCCTTTTGAGCCTTTAAACTTCCATCAAATTTTAACTGCTTTTTTTCTATGTACTAGGTTGGGGATGCAAATGTGTAATAATGAAGTGAAAAGTGTTTTTTGTAACCTAGATTATAAAATTAATCTCTTGGAATGGTACTCACGTATTTCTCCTTAAATTATACAGGCTATGGAGGTTTTGATGACTATGGTGGCTATAATAATTATGGCTATGGAAATGATGGCTTTGATGACAGAATGAGAGATGGAAGAGGTAAAAAAATATTTTCATTCAGAAGTAAATTTCAGTATTTCCTTTGTAAGGTTACAGTAGTAATATATGGTAGGTGACTTATCTAACAGTTAACAGGCATGTTTAATTACATTTCTTCATAGGATTTTATACCTTATATGTGTATAATTTCCTGTGTGTGTCCATAATAGTTTATAATCTTGGCAACTTTTATTTTCTAGGTATGGGAGGACATGGCTATGGTGGAGCTGGCGATGCAAGTTCAGGTTTTCATGGTGGTCATTTTGTACATATGAGAGGGCTGCCTTTTCGTGCAACTGAAAATGACATTGCTAATGTGAGTAATTGTTATTATTTGTGGTTTTATACTTGGTTTCTCGGTTTTGAAGCATTCTGCGCCCCCCCCCCCCCCCCCTTTTTATGAGGCAGGGTCTCACTATGTGGGCCAGATTGGCCTTGAACTTGCGCTCCTCCTGCCTCAGCCCTCCTGAGACTGGGATTACAGAATAAAATTTTAAGACTTATGTCACATAGCTCATTTTAAAGGCAGTGTGTTCTTTGCATTTTTCGCAAGTGTATATAGTCTTGCATTCATAGAACCTCTATTTGATTTAATTGTTAGCTTGGCAACAGGGTAGTGGGTTGTGTTTTAATGGAAGAGTGAAAATTCAGGGTATATGGTAACAGTGAATAACCTGAGTAAAAAAGTAAATAACAAGTATTATTCTTTTACTTAGTTCTTCTCACCACTAAATCCAATACGAGTTCATATTGATATTGGAGCTGATGGCAGAGCAACAGGAGAAGCAGATGTAGAGTTTGTGACACATGAAGATGCAGTAGCTGCCATGTCTAAAGATAAAAATAATATGCGTAAGTGGTAGTCTTGGCATGCTGTGTGTTTCTTACAACTTTTCTCATTTCTTTAAATAAATACAAGAGGTTCTAGGCGTGGTCACTGGGACCTAAAAACCATTTGACCTCTTTAAAGTTTAGGCTTTAATGACTTCTTTAAATATTTTTTATATCTATGAATTGATAAGCCTAGTTTCAGTCTAATATTGGCTAATTGTAAAGCTTTTATTAATCTATCTGATCCAGCATCTCTCTCTCCCCTTGTTACTCACCTTTTTTCTTAAAGAACATCGGTACATTGAACTCTTCTTGAATTCTACCCCTGGAGGTGGCTCTGGAATGGGAGGTTCTGGAATGGGAGGCTACGGCAGAGATGGAATGGGTATGTAAAGTTTTTAAAATAAGCAACGTTAGCTACTTGGCCATCAATCTCAAACATTTTTCTTTCTTTTTGTAAAGATAATCAGGGAGGATATGGATCTGTTGGAAGAATGGGAATGGGGAACAATTATAGTGGAGGATATGGTACTCCTGATGGCTTGGGTGGTTATGGTAAGTTTCTCTGGTTCAGTTTTTATTAGTCCCCATATGAGTGCCCATAACTAAAAGTATAGATACTACTTTTACTATATTGTGCATGGATATCTGCTGCTAAATGGTTGTTAATATCTTTTTTCTTAAGGCCGTGGTGGTGGAGGCAGTGGAGGTTACTATGGCCAAGGTGGCATGAGTGGAGGTGGATGGCGTGGGATGTACTGAAGGCAAAACCACCAACATAAAAGTCCTAACAATGGCATCTGGTCTACTAGACTTTCTTACAGATTTAATTTCTTTTGTATTTTAAGAACTTTATAATGACTGAAGGAATGTGTTTTCAAAATATTATTTGGTAAAGCAACAGATTGTGATGGGAAAATCTGTTTTCTGTAGGTTTTATTTGTTGCATACTTTGACTTAAAAATAAATTTTTATATTCAAACCACTGATGTTGATACTTTTTATATATAGTTACTCCTGAAGATGTGCTGCCTTCATAAGATTTGGGTTGAAGTATTTTACTGTTAGCACTACAAAAGGTAGTATAGTGTAATGTTAGAGAATAATGGTTCACTTCTGCATAAACTGCAAGTATTAATAAGCAGACACCTGGAATAGAGCTTGAATAATTAGTGTCACTTTCTTTGTTAATTTCTTCTAGACAACACTGTAAATATAAAGCCTAAAGATAAGTTTGGGTGGCTTGAGGAATATAAATGTAGCTAATTCTATATTCTTTTTCAAAATGTCATTTATCAAGCTTAGCTCTGAAATGATCTAAGAGGATTTGGATTTCTGAATATTCCTAATTGTGTTACCTACGGATGGGAGTGTTGGAAGTTTCAATTCTAGCCCTAGATTTTAAGAATAAAATTCCCTAAGCACTTGACTGAAGTACCAAAAATGTTTCCAAAAAGTGAGAATTGTTATCTAAAGATGTCTTAGAATAGCTTAAAGGTTCTCAGTGATGACATGAGAATTCAATGTAAGTACATAGGTATTTACCGTGGAGAGTATAATTCTCATAAATGTATTTTCTGTTTCTTACCCAGGAGAGCATATTGTTTTTAAATAAATAAATGGCTTTTTTTTTTAATGTAAGATATATCCATGTCATAGTCAATTAAAACAAGAATCCTGCAGCTGGATTTTGTATCTGATATCAGCTTGGAGTTTTAGTTAAAATACTATATGTAGCAAGGAAAAGGTGCTTTTTAATTTTATCACTTTCATCAATATGGCTTTTTTCCCCAGATTGGCTAATGGATCAAAATGAAACCTGTTAATGTGAATTTAGTTATTGAACTTGTTATTTGTTTTTGCTAGAAATGTTATCCATGTAATAAATGTCAATGTGGGAGATAATAGTATGGTGTCTGTCCTAGAATCCTTTGTGTCGGTTACTGATTATAAATCAAATGATTAGAAAGTACTATAATGGGTAAATTGAAGAATAAATTTAGACCAGGTGACTTACAAAAGACTTATTTCTGGTATTAGAAAGAAAAAGGATTATTGTAGCCTATATATCTGGAGCCTGTTGGTCCTCAACAATGATTATTTGTATTGTTTTTGAAGACTAGGGACTGAACCTAAGGCTGCTGGGCACCGTAGGCAAGCTCTCTACCACTGGGTTACATCCCCACCACGAAAGTACTTTTGCTAGGATTATCCTCTTAAATCTTCAAGCAGTGAGAGTATAAAATGTTAGAAATGAATGTTGACCTCCTAAAGCAGGCTGATTTTTTTTTTAATCTTTATTTTGTTTTATAAAATTCACATTTTAAAAACATTACAAGTTAGAAGAATTAGAATTGCAATTCCTTGGCACCATGATCACATCATTGTGGGTAGTACTGGCTAGATAAGGGAATGACATATAGATTTATAGTTGCAACATAATTGTGAAAGTTCTATAATAAACAGAAAGCCCTAACATTAATATAAATGTGGGGTTTTTGCAGTGCTGAGGGATCAAACCCAGGTTCTTAAATACGCTAATGCAAGCACTCTACCACCTAGCTATATCCCCAGCCCATAAATGATTTTTAAGTAAGCCAAAACTAAAACAAGTTAAACTGTTGCAGTAAAAACTGCTTCCAGCTGGGCATCATAGCACACACCTGTAATTTGAACACTTGGGAGGCTGGGGCAAGAGGACTGGCAAAAGTTCAGGGTCAACCTAGGCTACACAGCAAGACCCTGTCTCAAAAAGTAACAACAAAAACTGGCTGGGGATGTATAGCTGGGTGGTAAAGCACTTGCCTCGCATGTTTGAGGCCCTGGGTTCAGTCAGCACTGAAGAAGAAAAATAGCCCAACTTGGTGACACAAGTTTTGAATACTTAGAAATAAGACTGACTAAAAATCATGGTTTATTTGTTGAGTGAAATTTGCCTTGGAATTTAAGCAACTTACTTGAAAATTTTATTCAAAGCATACAATAAAAAAAATTTACTTGAAAGTTTGTTTACACTTATTCTCATTTTCAGGAATCATAAAAATGTTAATCTGTCCCATCAGTACAAAACCATTCAAGAATATAATTCTATCTCTTGAAGACATTTCTGTCAGCATTCAAGAAAGGACATCTGAAAATCTGTATGTCAGATCTAACTGAAGACCTCAGAAGCTGACTGAAAATTTATGAGTTGTGGAGAAAATAGATCTTAAGCAAAATATTTTTTTCATACTTTGGCAGTTTAGAAAGTTAGGTGATTTTAAATATTAATGAAAGCACATAACTAGTGAGGAAAGGACCCTGCAGAATTAAGTACTTAGTGGCCAAGGAGGCACCTGTGATTAATTACTAAGTGTAATCTTGGGAATGTAAAATTTCTAAATGGCATATTTGAAAGTCCCACAGACTTTAAAGTGCATGGTTGAAAATTAAATTAATAATGAAAAAAGGATCCTAAATGGCAGTGGTGTTTAAGTGATTGATGATACAAAAGTAACTTTAAATTCTTAGTGTATTACAACCAATATAACTACATTAGTGTTCATTAATATCTTCTTGAAATAGTTCAGAAACTTCCATCTTCATCAACCTAAGACCCTAGCATAGAAGTCCTTGGCAGACATGGTGAAATTTTACTGTAGATATATATTGCAATAGTAGACTACCGCAACATAGTATTTCCTGGAACTTACTCCATCCACTGGGAGTAAAGTAGAAATATTTTTGAACTACCCAATTCTGTGTTGTATGAAAGGCAAAGTTTCCAGTGTCCTTGTTTTTAATGCTTAAAGGAATCTATAAACCTGTAACCTCCTGTTAGACATATTTTTTTCTGGGGACAGATTTACGTTCTCATCTTTGAGTTGAAGTTCAACCCCACTCCCTTTAAAATAATTAGCATCTGAGAGGATGTTATACAAGAATTTAAGGATAACAGTTATGTGTAACCTCAAGATTAGAAGGAAAAGGTTGAGGCCAAATCAATGTCCCCTTAACCCATTACATGAAAGGTATCTGCCTGCAAACACAACAGTGGTTGATTTTGTTATTAGGTGCTGTCGAGACTCATAGTGGCCCTCATAGGGTTTTCAATGGCTGACTGTTTCGGGATTGCCTTGGGAGTGGATTGCCAGGCCCTTCTCCCATTTTTGCAGTGCTGGGAATTGGATTCGGGACCTCAGAGACTGCAGCACAGCGCTCTATCAATTGAGCCAAATCCCAGCCCGTGGTTAATTTTAGTAAAGACCAAAAGGAAATTGTTTTTGCAGTACTAGGGAGTTGAACCCAGGGCCTCACACATGCATTGCAAGCACTCTACCGCTGAGCTGCACCTCAGCCCCATTTTTATTTTTTATCTTGAGAGGGTCTTGCTAAACTACACAGGCTGTCTCTGGCCTTGAACTTGTGATCCTCCCTCCACCTCCCAAGAAGCTGGGATTGCAGGCATGCGTCAAAAGGAAGTTTTGTAAGATAAAATGTTGGCCTCTTCTTTCAAAAGGGCAAGAGAGAGAGAAGACCAAATACAATTTAGTTGAAATCTTACCAAAATAATTAAAAATCAACAGACCAGGTCCAGTGGTGCACTATTGTAATCCCAATAAGAAGAGTTCAAAGCCAGCCTGGGCAACTTTGCGAGATCATGCTTCAAAAGAAAAATGGTGAGTTAGAATATTTATTCTAAAATATGCATTTCTGGTCTTCCTCTGAGAACTGTGAAGCATTTAAAGTGCATGAGAGTTACAGGCACCATCAAATGCCAAAACACAACAGAATTCAGAAAACAATCTGAAGCCTTTTAAGAAGGCCTTTATAAGATAAGGCAAATGTGTGTTCACTATGCTATCTTTCATTGAAGTTAAGAGTTACATGATTATTCCATATAATAAGTAGGATAAGTTATTGTAAAACATGCTGTTTTGAAAATTGAGTAACAATGGAGAAGTATACATCAAATCATACAACTTATAATTACCATGAGATGAGTATGTAGGCAATAAACTGGTACCAATACTGACTGAAAGGTGCTTAAGAAAGGCTGCCTGGATACCTTGGACAGGTACATGGTCATATGTAACATTCACTGCAGGGTAGATAAGGATTTAGCTCTGGAATCTTAGGGCAAGTTAGATGAACATCTCTGAATGAGCAGCGCATGACAGGAATCACATACTCGTACTGGCTTTGGGGAAGAAGGCAAAGGCAGTTCGTTGTCAGAGCAGGCATTACAGAAAATTTCCCCACAGTTTCTACAGTGGTGCTATTAAATGGAAAAAAATCAGGAAAATCTATTAATAAAACTACAAGCCATTTTTGTACCAAAATTTGGGGGCTGGTTTCCTATTTCCCTTACCTTTCTCTTAGAGAGAGAGAATTCCTTTTCACAAAGCTTACAGTGTGTTGCCTCTTCGTCTTTAAGCCAGACCAGTCCCTAGTAGGAAGAAAAAGATGAATATTAATGCCCAAATTGGTAAAACTTTTACCCAAGGATATTTTATAGAAATAGATACATGGAATCTCAAGAGTTGTAATTTGCATTTCCCTAATGGCTAGGGATATTGGGCATTTTTTCATGTGTTTCATGGCTTTACGGGCCTCTTCATTTGAGTACTGTCTGTTCAGTTCCTTTGCCCATTTGTGTATTGGGTTATCTGTTTTCTTGGGTACTTTTTTCTTGAGTTCCTTATAATTTTTGGAAACTAGACCTCTGTCCAATGTATAGGATGCACAGATTTTTTCCCATTAAGTGGGGATTTCCTTGACTGTTCATTATTTCCTTTGCTGTACAGAAGCTTTTTCATTTCATGTAATCCCATATGTCTATTCTTGTTGCAATTTCTTGAGCAATTGGAGTCCTATTAAGGAAAAAACTTTCCTATGCCTATATATTGTACCGTATTGCCTATCCTATCTTCTATTAATTTTAAAGTTTCTGATTTTATGTTGAGGTCTTTTATCCATTTTGAGTTAACTCATACATATTGAGAGATGCAGGTCGGTTTTCCTTTTTCTGCAAGTGGTTATCTGTATATCCCAGCAACATTAATTGAAAAGGCTATCCTTTTTCCAATTTACTTGCTTTGCGCCTTTGTCGAAAATCAGGTGGTTATAGGTGTTGAGATAGTTCTCTCTCTTCTATTGTGTTCCACTGGTCTTCAGGCCTATTTTTGTGCCAGTACCAAGCTGTTTTTGCTACCACTGCCCTGTAATACAGATTAAAGTCAGGGATTGTGATTCCACCTGCACTAGTTTTGCAGCTTAAGAGTGTTTTGGCTGTATGTGGTCCTTTGTGATTCCATATGAATTTTTGGATCCTTTTTTCTATTTCTGCAAAGTGTGTCATTGGAATTTTAATGGGGATTGCATTAAATCTATAGATTGCTTTTGGTAGGATAGCGATTTTTATTATATTGATTCTCCTGATCCAGGAGCAGGAAAGGTCCTTCCATTTTCAGTGTCCTCTGCAATTTCTTTAATATATTGAACTTTTCCTTGTAGAGGCCTGTGGGGTCTTTGGTTAGGTTGATTCCAAGGTATTTAATTTTCTGGTAGGCTATCATGAAAGTGGCCAAGATCAATAAAATAAATAACAAATGCTGGTGTGGTTGCGGAGAAAAGGGAATACTCTTATACTGCTGGTGGAGCTGTAAATTAGTCCAACCACTTTGGAAATCAATATGGAGGTATCTTTAAAAACTAAACATAGATCTACCGTATGACCCAGCTATAACACTACTGGGAATATACCCAAAGAGAGATGAGTCATCATACCACAGAGACACCTGCATCTCCATGTTCAATGCAGAACTTTTCACAATAGCAAGGATTTGGAATCAAAATGGCCATCAACAGAAGAATGGATAAAAAACTATGGTACGTACACACAATGGAATACTACACAGCAATAAAAAAAAGAAAGAAATAATGTCATTCGCAGCAAAATGGATGGAATTGGAGAAAATTATTTTAAGTGAACGAACACAAGCCCAAAAAGAGAAATCCCACATGTTCTCACTCATATGTGGGAGCTGAATCAAAATTAAAAGGAAAAAAATCCCATACAGAAATCGGAACATAATAAAAAACTAAAGTCAACTTAGTGGAGAAGGGACAATTTGAGGAGCGGAAAGAATGAGGGAGGAATCTAGCAAAAGGAAGAAATGATGGGAGAAGAAAGAAGGGTGAGGAGGAACAAAGAGGAGTGAGGAATGAGAGAGAGGGCGACCTCAAAGTAAACAACCCAACTTTAATAATTATAATAGTACCAATAATACCAAAGAATGGTAATAATACAAATGTGCTAGAAAATTCCTGTAATATTACTGACAATGTAAAAAGATAGATCACTACAGAAAAAGTTTCGACGTAAGGCCAGGCGTGGTGGCGCATGCCTGTAATCCCAGCGGCTCAGGAGGCGGAGGCAGGAGGATTGCAAGTTTGAGACCAGAGGTAGTCTGCGTAACTTAGCAAGATCCTGTCTCAAAAAGAAAGCAAAAAAATGGGTTGGGGGCGCAGCTCAGTGGTCCAGCACTTGCAGAGCATGCAGGCACGAGGCTCTGGGTTCAACCCCCAGTACCACACACACAAAAAGAAAAAAGAAAAAGTTTCGATGTTAAACATAATTGGGATCCAAGGATATACAGAAAAATATTCCCACAAAAAGACATGCAAGTGGAAGAGAGGGCTTTGGTGGGGGGGGGGGGGGGACAGAGGGAGGAAGTACACAAGAAGGTAAGGGGGAACTTATCTGTGCAACGTACAATGAAATGCATATATGGAAATGTCACAGTGAAATGCATGTCAGAATGAATCACATTAAGTTGTACATTAAAATTTTCCAATAAAAAAAAAAAAGAAATAGATACATGGAGAGACAGAATTAAAAAGTCCGTTAAGAAATATAATGGTGATGAATGTATGAAGTTTGCCTCAAAAATATTTTGGGTGACAGGTGAGTACAAGAAACAAGACTGGGCTGAGTATGTAGCTCAGTGACAGAACATTTATCCTGCTTGTGTAAGGCTGTGGGTTTGATTCTGAGGACTGCAGAAAGGAAAAATATTAGAACTGGGTAAAATGGTTCATTTTACCCTACAATTGCATTTATTTAACATTCCCATTATAAAGTATTTTCAAAAATAAGAATCTATTACACTGATGGGAATTCTCTTTAAGGAAAAGAACCTTAAGAGAATTTTCTAATACAACATTTAAGGATAAATCTGCACTATATGAAATGCAGAAGCTTGGTGTGAGGTAAGACCTCACCTTAAATTCAGTTTTACAGGACTATTCAAGTTCTGCAACCCAGATTTAATAGCTGCTATGTAAACTTCAATTGAAAATGGATGTGAGTAGTTTTATAAACAGCTAGTACTTAAACGTAGAGTGCTGCGCTGCAGTCTCTGAGGTCCCAAGTTCAATTCTCAGCACTGCAAAAATGGGAGAAGGACGTGGCAACCCACTCTCTAGGCAATCCAGAAACAGTCTGCCATTGAAAACCCTATGAGGGTCGCTATGAGTCGGTTACCAACTCAACGGCACCTAACAACAACAACAGTAGTTAAACTGACACATTCTTAGCTAACTTGGTTAGCTAACCAGTCATTCTTAATCTTGCCTGTTGTTAGGTGCCCTCGAGTTGCGTCCGACTCATAGTGACTCTCAGGGTTTTCAATGGCTGATTGTTTTGGGAGTGGACTGCCACATCCTTCTATTTTTTTGTGGTGCTGGGAGACAAGCACTTGCCAGCTCCTCAGGAATTACAGAGCAGCGCTCTACCAACTGAGCTAAATCCCAGCCCTTAATCTTGGCTAGAAAGTCCATTTTCCACCCTAAGAAGGCAACTTTGTTAGAGGGTGTCAGTTTTACAATGAGAAGGGAGGAATCCTCAATGCTTACTGATTTTATCATACTTTACTAAAACAGCCCAGACTAACCACATAGCTATCCAAGTATACCTAAAGACAACTTGGTGCCACCTATAAAGAGGCATTTAAGGAGAGAAAAATTGTCCAAGCAAAAAAGCCCACAGGTACTGTTCTAAAAACCACAGTGCTCTTTTTGAAGCAAGGTCTCACTACATAGCTCAGTCTAGCCTGGCACTCACTACATACCCCAGGTTGGCCTCAAAGGTAAAATCCTGCCTCAGAATCCCTGCAACTTGGGAGGCAAAAGCAGGAGAATGCCAAGTCTGAGATCAGAGGCAACCTGAATAACTTAGTGAGACCTTGCCTCAAGATAAAAAGTCAAAAATGGACTGAGGGTACAGCTCAGTGGTAGAGTACTTATAAAGTGTGTGGGGGACCCTGGATTCAGCCTTTCAATACCAGGACAAAAAAAAAAAAATTCTCACAGCAGAACTTTTTGAAGAAAAATGATCTGAAAAAATAATGTAAGCATTCATAGATCAAGATCACAAAGCTAAATTCAGGTATCTTTGTTTCATAGACCCCACCTCAAACCCATACCCTGGGATGAGAGATCAAACTGAGGACCCTGTGCATTCTAAGCACACACACTACCACTGAACTATACTGCCAGCCCCCAGACTTAATTAGCACATAACAGCAAAGTGTACTGTTACTCTAGGAATTCTAGGGCATCTTAGAACACAAAGTTGTTAAGTAAGGCTCCCCCACTACACACACTTGTTTGGTGATGTCAAGTTGGTGTCTGACTCAGCGACCCTATGTACAACAGGCAAAACATTATTGTCTGTGCTTCTCTGCTATTCATAGGGTTTTCAGTGGCGGGTTGATTTTGGGAGTAGGTTGCCAGGTCCTTCTCCCAAGCCTACAGCACCTGCTGTTCCCGAGCGGTCTCCCATCCAAGTATTAACTAGGCCCAACCTGGCTTAGCTTCTGAGGTCTGATGGGATTGGATGCCACAGTGCTATGGATGCAGGCCTACATACACTAGATAGCTTTTTATCAGAGAAGCACTAGCACAGTCAGATGTCTTGAATTGGAATCCCCATTCCAAGTCACTGGGATTACAGGTGTGCACCACTGTGCCCAGCAAGACAGGGTCTCTAAATTGTGCAGGCTGCCTCTGGCCTCAAATTCATAATCCTCCTGCCCCAGCCTCTCAAGTTGCTGTGATTATAGAATTGTGCCATGGCACTTGGCTTACCAGTCTTCTTTTAATTCAACTGAACTCTCTCCCTCAAGGAGAAAATCCTACACTTCAAGGTAAGCCTAGTGTGGCAACTGGAAGGGATGTCAAAGATCAGCACCTCTCATTTTACATAGGAGAAAACCAAAGGTCCAGACAGCAAAAACTGCTTTCTCAAGGAAACTGTTCACAAGCAAAGCCAAAACTTATAGTAAAATGGCTTTTAGTTCAGTTCTACTTTACTATACTATAGCAGAGGAACTTTCCTTACAGAAACTAAACTGCTCCAGAGAAAAGTCCTATAGATACTAATTATTTGGGGAGGGCACCCAATAGTTCTCCAGTTAGCAAATTTTCTGATGAGGCCTACAACTACACCAACCCACCCCCATCTGCCAATAGGCTTCCAATAGCTTTTTATTGTGCCCTTTTTTTTTTTTTGCGGTAATCGGGTTGAACTCAGGGCCTTGCGTTTGCATGCTTTGCAAGTGCTATAACCACTGAGCTGCACCCTCAGCCCATTTTTTTACTTTTTGAGACAGGGTCTCGCTAAATTATGTAGACTGCCTCTGGTCTCAAACTTGTGATCCTCCTGCCTCCACCTCCCAAGCCGCTGGGATTACAGGTGTGTGCCACCATGCCCGGCTCTTGAGCCTTTTATTTAAGCTGGGAGACATCACATTTGAGGAATGCCTTGGGTATGAAATATTTCAGCCAAAGAAACCCAAGAACGAAGTCAGAAGAAACAGAATGGTGGTAGTAAAAAGAAGCTTTTTTAAAAAGCTTTAATGGCTGGTCATGATGGGCCACGTTTGTAATCTCAGTGACTTGGGAGGGAGAGGCAGGAGGATCACAGGTTCAAGGCCAGAGACAGCATAATTTAGTGAAACCCTGTCTCAATTTTTTTAAAAATTATAAAAGGGACTGGAGGTGTAGCTTAGTGACAGAGTTCTTGCAAAGCATGTACTAGGCTCCAGGGTAAGCCCCAAGTACTGCAAAAAAAAAAAAAAAAAAAACCAAAACCAAAACTATGTTTCTCAATGACAAAATACAATAGGATGCTATTTCTAAAAGGAAAAATGAGCAGATAATAGCCTAGTAAATATTAAAAACATAGTAGCAGAAATAAAAAGAAATCACACAGAAGGTTGAATCTAATAAAAGGTCCTAGATTTAACTTCCATCTCACAGCCATTAAGGAGACAGGAACAAATTTACACAACACTACCATCAGATAAAAACTATAATGTGGAAAACAGTTTGGAGAAGCTGGCCCCAACGCTTCAACTGGTCAACAGCATGAAATAAGAAAATTCAAGTCATAATAAATCCACTTATCTAAACATAAAAACTGAGAAAATTAGGTGTTTTGTTAAAAGTTAGATATGACTAATAAAACTATGAAAAAAAAACAATGATTAACACAAAATAGAAGTAAATTGTATAGGGAAGCCAGTGCAATCAAGAAAGCACACTACAGCTTCCAAGGTATTGTTTATGTCCTATTATTAGCTAGCCAAAAGGTATGCAGGTGTTTTAGTTGTATTGTATGTGCTCTCTTCTGTATACAGGATCTATGTAACAAAGAAAAATTTTATTTCATAGAGTTAAATGATGATGGTTTGGGCAAACATTCACATATCCACCTATTTCCTAAAAAGCATGAAAGCAGAAAAAAGGCAAATCCAGATGTGCATATCCTGATAATCTTTATCTTCATTCAGCATTGTTCAGGAAGCTACTGAAGGATGTATTACCTAAAGTGAAGGAGTAGGACTGGGGCTGTAGTTCAGTGGTAGAGCATATGCCTAACAGCACCATAAAAAATAAAAAAAACTTCAAAAGTTAGAGAGTAACCCAAGAAAGAAGTTAGAAGGTCACATGTTTGTTTATACCTTCTGACTTGAGGAAAACATCTCACCTGCAATGCTTTGTTGGCTTCTTTTATATCTTCTATTTTAAGTTTGGATCTAAAAAGATTATAAACAAGTTCAAATTTTAGTATGCAAATTTAAATATAGAACACCTAGTAATTCATTAGAGAGGTATTGGTTTTTCATAGGATATAAACTTGTATATACTTTTAGAGACTAATGGTCTTCTCTGGCTAGTGTCATATTTTTTAGATTTACAGTTTGATTTTTATTTTATTTTTTTGTGGTACTGGGGATTGAACCCAGGGCCTTGTGTTTGCATGCTTTGCAAGTGCTGGACCACTAAGCTGTACCCTCAGCCCATTTTTTAACTTTTTGAGACAGGGTCTCGCTAAATTATGCAGACTGCCTCTGGTCTCGAACTTTCGATTCTCCTGCCTCCGCCTCCTGAGTCACTGGGATTACAGGCATGGGCCACTGCGCCCAGCAGTTTGATTTCTTTAAGAAAAGAAATATTAGTGTTTTCAAGTAATCACATATTAATAGCTATCAATTATCCCAGGTTTACTGTGTGTCAGATAATGTACTACGCCCTTGTATTCAAAATTTTGTTTAGTCTTCACACAAACCTATTTTAAAGATGAAAACAGGTTTGATGAGGTTTAGTCACTTCTTAGAGGTCACAGAGGTGATACTCACGGAAGCTAGGAACCAAACTCTGGGCTATATCACCCCAAAGCCCACATGCTAATCAATGTACACACTTTACCAGATACAGAAGAGTTGAGCAATAAAATAGAGAACACATAGTGATACCTTCCATCTTTTCAAAATACATGTTAATGAAAATGCAAATTATTAAAAGCAATATTTGATTACCTAGATACTACTACCCAGAAATAGTGTTCTCTACATGTCTATGGGTGTTTGTGTAATTATTTTATTTATATTTATTTATTTTTTCTTTATTTTTATCTGTACTGGGGGTTGAACCTAGGGCTTCCTGCATGGTACCAAAGTGCTCTACCATTGAGTTGCACCACTGAGCCACAGCCTCACCCATTTCTTCATTTATTGAGAAAGGGTCTCACTAAATTGTGAAGGCGTCTACTGGCCTTGAACTTGATAATCCTCCTGCCTTGGCTTCCTGAATTGTTGGGATTACAGGCATATACCAGGGCACCGGGCTCTGTGTAAGTAATTTAAATAGAATGTCATTATCTACATGTTATACATAGTTTCCCACAATGTGCTCTTTTCACTTAGCAATGTACCTGAACACTTTATGGTTACTAGTTGTTACGAAGTATCTGCTACATTATATTAAATGGTAACATGGTATAGGTCATGAAAAATAATATGAAATACTTTATATAATTATCTATTGTTGAATGTTAAACTTGTTTCAAATTTCTCACCATAAAAGTTGTTCCTTAAAATTGAAATGGAGCCAGGAACAGTGGCACATGTCACAATCTCAGCAACTCAGGAAGGAAGGCAAGAGGATCAGGAGTTTGAGGCCAGAGGCTGCCTACATAACTTTGCAAGACCTTGTCTTAAGAAAAAAGGTTTTTTTTAAAAGGTGCTGGGGGTGCAGCTAAAACTCTGGGTTCAACTCTCCAGTACCACACACACACACACACACACACACAAAAAGGAAATGGAAAGCTGGGTGTGGTAGCCTATATCTCACTCAGGAGGTTGAGGCAGAAGGATCACAAGTTTGAGGCCAGCCTGGAATAGAATGGCTGGGCACAGTGGCACATTCCTGTAGTCCCAGAATCCCAGCTACTAAGAAAGAGGAGGCAGGAGGATCACTTGCACAGGAGCTCGAGGTCAACCTGGGTAACAAAAGCTCATACCTGCTCCCTCCAAAAAAAAAGCCCCCAAACTAAAATTGAAATGATGAGGTAAAGGGTATAGCACAGTGATAGAGTGCTTAAATAGCATACATAAGGCCCTGGAATCAATTCCCAGTGCCATTAAAAATTGAAATGAGGCCGGGCGTGGTGGCGCGTGCCTGTAATCCCAGTGGCTTAGGAGGCGGAGGCAGGAAGATCGCAAGTTCGAGACCAGAGGCAGTCTGTGTAATTTAGCGAGATCCTGTCTCAAAAAAAGTAAAAAAATGGGCTGGGGGTGCAGCTCAGTGGTCCAGCACTTGCAGAGCATGCAGGTGCGAGGCCCTGGGTTCAGCCCCCAGTACCGCAAAAAAAAAAAAAAAAAAAAAAAAAATTGAAATGACTAAACCATCTGCATTATTTTTTATTTCTTAGAAATGAAATCACTGGATCACAGGTACACCAAATAGTAAGGTCTCAAAAAGGAGAAAAGAGAGAGAAGAAAAGATAAGAAAAAGAAAATGGGGGGGGGGGGAGGAAGGGAGGAAAGAAAAAAAAAAAGAAAAATCCCAATAAAATCTCTGCTACTGAGGTAGAACATGAGACACCTCCTTTGCTCTTCAGAAGCTCTGTTCTAAAAAGTGCCAGTATTTACCTTGTTCATACTGATGTGTGTTTGCGTGTGAGTGGACATGCACACAGTACTAGGGGTTGAAGCCAGGACCTTGTATATGTTAGGCAAGTGCTCTACCATTGAGCTGTACCTCTAGCCCCTTTTTTGAGACAGGGTCTCACTAAGTTGCATACACTATCTATGGCCTCAAGCTTGTGATCCTCCCGCCTCTGCCTCTGGAGTTGCTGGGATTACAGGTATGCATCATGGCACTGGGCCATACTGACTCTTATGGTGGAAAAAATCCATGTAAAACTATGCAGTATGAAAATATTACTAACAGAATAATCAAATGTTCTTCATATTTGACATCTATGAAACATGCCTTGGGAAAACTGACCCTGGCGAGAAAAATGGCCACATCTACAATGGTTTAACTGAAAAACCAAAGGGCTAGGTGGTAGAGCACTTGCCTACCATGTGCAAGGCCCTGAGTTTGGTCCCTAGCACTGAAAAAAACAAAACAAAACACTGAATATAATGGAATTCACTACAGAAAAGACTTCTTTTACGAATATTTACTGCTATCCATATATTTCCACTTAGATGCTTTTATTCATAAACATGGACTCAAAAAAGATTGCCCTTCTTTACATATTGTCAAAATGCCCTCAAGAAACGAATCTGCAGCTGGGCACAGTGGCACACACATGTAATCTCAGTGACTCAGGAGTCTAGGGCAGGAGGATCATGAGTTCAGAGGCAGCCTGAGTAACTTATTGAGAGCCTGTCTCAAAATAAAAAGTAAAAAGTAGGCTGGGTAGACCACTTGCAAAAGCATGCATGAGGCTCTGGGTTCAACCTCCCCTACCAGAAGGAAAAGGAAAAGGGGAGGGGAGGGGAGAGGGGAGAAGAGGAGGGGAAAGAAAGAAAAGAAAAAGAAAAGAAGGAAAGGAAGGAAGGAAGGAAGGGAGGAAGGACAGACGGACCTCAGTTACACTTTCAATCAACATAATATACAAGAATATTTTCTTTTTCTCCTAGAAAGGGAGGAAACACATGCCTCCTGTGTTCATTTTAATCAGCTTTTACTTAACAACATGTAAGTGTGTGAAAATATCCTTATCTTGGCATGAAAACAGCATGGAGAAGGGTCAAAATAATACATAAGAACATGAATGTAATACAATCAATCATGACAACAGAGGAAAACATCTATAAATTATGTAAGCCTCTGATAATTCTGAAACTCTTGTTTTCAAGAGAAAAGAAAATCTATAAATTTCTTATGAGAAAGCTAGCATTTACAGAATATTAGATTTGGAAGAGTCCTGAGGTCTACCTCAGTAGCAGAGATTAAAATTTTTCTTGCTGGAATTTAAACTTTAATAAAAATAAGGAAAAGGCTGGTTATCATCCTTCAAAGAACACTGTGCATTTCATTTTATTTCTTTTACATATTTATTTTTGCAGTCATGAGGAGCTGATCCCAGGGCTTCCCACATACTTTGCAAGTGCTCTACTACAAAGATGTACCCCGCTGGGTGCAGTGGTGCACGCCTGTAATCCCAGCGGCTCCGGAGGTGGAGGCGGGAGGATCGCAAGTTCAAGACCAGAGGCACTCTGCGTAATTTAGCGAGACCCTGTCTCAAGAAGTAAAAAAAAAAAAAAAATGGGCAGGGGGGCACAGCTCAGTGATCCAGCACTTGCAGAGCATGCAGGCGCAAGGCCCTGGGCTCAACCCCCAGTACCACCAAAAAAAAAAAAAAAAAAAAAAAAGATGTACCTCTAGCCTCTTTTTATTTTTTCCTTTTTTTCTTTTCTTTTCACCTTTCTTTCTTTTTTTAATCTTAAAACAAAAGTCTCAGTAAGTTGCACAGGCTGCCTCTAGCCTGGAACTTGGCTCCTCCTGCCTCTACCTCTGGAGTCACTAGGATTATAGGCATGTGCCACTGTGCCCAATGCACTCTATCCATTTTAAACAGCTAGTCATTATAAATACATTAGATTTTCTTTCTTGAATATTCCATCCTAATATTTCATCTTTTCTTCAAATATGAAGTCACTTTCAGACATATTTGCCTTTTTTCTTTCTTTATTTCTTTTTTTGAGACAAGATCTCACAATGTAATCTAGGCTGGCCTCAAACTTGAGCTCCTCCAGCCTCTGCTTCCTATGTAATGGGATTATAGGTGTGCACTACCATGCCTGACTCAAGAGATCCTCCTTTCTCAGCCTCCCAAGTAGCTGGGGCTATAGGAGTGTCCCTGCATCCAGCCATATCAATTTTGGCAGGGTGGGAGTTTGAGAGACAAGGTCTCACTGCATAGCCCAGGGTGGCCTAGTACTCCATGTGTAGATCAGTCTGTCCTCAAAACCATCCTACTCTGGCTTTTTTTTTTTTTTTTTTTTTTCCCGGTACTGGGGGTTGAACCCAGGGCCTTATGCTTGCATCCTTTGCAAGTGCTGTACCACTGAGATGTACCCCCAGGCCTTTTTTTTTTTTTAAACTTTTTGTGACAGGGTTCCTAAATTACAAAGACTGCCTCTGGTCTCCAACTTGCGACCCTCCTGCCTCTCCCTCCTGAGTCACTGGGATTACAGGCATGCACCATCGCACCCAGCCATTTTCATTTAATTCTCCAATTAGATACTTTACCATTACAATTATAATTTATTCAGATGACAATTATAATTTATTCAGATGTTGTTGTTGTCAGGTGCTGTGGAGTCAGGTCCAACGCATAGTGACCCAATATGCAACAGAAAGAAAGACTCCCCGACACTGTGCCATGCCCAGCACTATGTCAGTGCTTCTCTGCTATTGATAGGGTTTTCAATGGCTGATCATTGCAGGATTGTTTTGGGAGTGGGCTGCCAGGTCCTTCTCTCATAATTTATTCAGAAGAAGAGTCAATATTCAAGTCTTCCAATATTTACCAGAAATTCTATGTAAGAATACTTCAATAATAAATCAGTAAGGCCAGATGTGGTGGGGCACGCTTGTAATCCCATTGCCTCAGGAGGATTGTGAGTTCAAGGCCAGACACAGCCTGTGTAACTGAGACTCTATCTGAAAATAAAAAGTAAAATATGGGCTGAGGGTACAGCTCAGTGGTACAGTACTTGCAAAAGCATGTGTGAGGCCCTGGGTTCAATCCTCTAGTACCACAGAAAAAAGAAAGAAAGGGGGGGGGGGAAGAAGAGAAGAGAAGAGAAGAGAAACCAATAATAAAACACTAAGAGTGGTAAAATTTTGTTAGCCAGGCACCAGGACACAAACCTGTTCCCCTGTTCCAGCACCTGGGAGGTAGAGGCAGGAAAATCAAGAGTTTAAGGCCAGCCCAGGCTATAAGATCTTTTCTCAAAAAAACAAACAAAAATAAATAAATAAATAAAAATAAAAACAATAAAAAACAAATAAAACAAAAAATAAGGACTAGAGCAACCAAGCATGGTGGCTTACACCTATAATCCCAGCACTTGGAAGTTTGAAGGAGGAAAATCACAAATTTAAGGCCAATGTGAGCTCCATAGTGAGTTCCAGAATAGTTGAGATTATATAGCAAGACTGCTTTCAAAGGTCAGAAAAGTAACAACTAGAAAGTACCTTTCAGCTCTAATACACTCGTTGTATAGACAAGCTGATATTCTGGCTTTAATGAGGAAAAACACTGTTAGATGCTTTCACACACACACATTCTCAGTCAAACAGAAAACCCTAGCCAGGTCCAGTAGTGCACACCTATAATCCCAGCAACTCCAGAGGCAGAGGCAGGAGAATCACAAGTTCAAGGTCAGAGGCAGCCTACATAACTTAGCAAGGCCCTGTCTAAAGATAAAAACTTTTTAAAAGGGTCCGGGCATGGTGGCACATACCTGTAATCCCAGCGGCTTGGGAGGCAGAGGCAGGAGGATTGCAAGTTCGAGACCAGAGGCAGTCTGAGTAACTTAGTGAGACCTTGTTGCAAAAAAAGTTTAAAAAAAAAAAAAAGGGCTGGGGGTGCAGCTCAGTGGTCCAGCACTTGCACAGAATGGAAGCGCAAGGCCCTGGGTTCAACCCCCAGTCACAAAAAAAAAAAAAAAAAAAAAATGTTTTTTAAAGGGAGCTAGAGGGTACTGCTGAGTGGTAGAATGTTTGCTAAGTCTGCATGAGGTCCTGGCTTCAGCCCCCCTGCTCCCCCCAGTACCATGGGAAAATAAATAAATAAATAAACAAATAATAAATTTAAAAAACTTTGGAGATTTTATAATTGTATTTTACAAATCCCCACATCTGTCAGCTTGTTGTACTGTGGGGGCTTGAGTGTTGCTGTGATACTGAAAGCTATGCTACCAGTATTTCAGATACCAGCAAGGCTACCCATGGTGGACAGGTTTCAGCTGAGCTTCCAGATTAAGACAGACTAGGGAGAAGGACCCAAAAGCCTACTTCCAAAACAATTAGCCATTGAAAACCCTATGACTAGCAGAGAGGCACTTTCAAATATAGCACCAGAAAATGAGACCCCTGGGCTGAAAGGCATTTAAGAAATAACTAGGGAAGAGTTGCCTCCTCAAAATACAGTTGACCTTAATGACTGGAATGGAGTAAAGCCCTTGGGACCTCCTTTCCCTGATATGGTATAACCCAAATGAGAAGAAAGATAATGCCTGCAACTAAACTTAAAAAGATCTTGCACATGGCACAGTGTTGGATGGTGTTTCATTTGGTTGTATGTAGGGTCACTATGAGTCCAATCCAATTCAATGGCACTGAACAATCACTACCACCACCTTATATTAATGGGGAAATGATCTTACAGAGATTCCATAATTGACCCTAGGTCACACAGCTGGTGTGTGGTAGAGGAATACTTATTCTGTGAGTAATATTAATGAACACTGATTTTTAAATCTAGCATTACTTTGAAAATGAAGAGCTCAAAAGTAGGGTGAAGAGCAACTGTGTAACTGTGTTTCTAAAACTTTAATTTTTCCTTTTAATAAAATTAAAAGACTCAAAGAAACCTTTCCATGTTTCACTATTATTCTACATGACACTTCCACCACATTTTCTTTTTTCTTTTTTCTGTTTGCAGTATTTGGGGGCTGAACCCAGAGCCTTGCACATGCTAGGCAAGTGCTCTACCGCTGAGCTGCATTCCCCAACCCCATGTTTTATTTTTTATGTTGGGACAGTATCTCACTAAATTACGTACGCTACCTTTGGTATGGAACCTAAGAACCTCCTGCCTCAGCCTGCAAAGTAGCTGGGATTACATAGGGCATCATGACATCCAGCCATCTCATTTTCCATACCACCTACAGGGTTTATAGAACCTAAAAACCTATTCTGGTAAATAAGGAGCAAAGGATAAAAAGCCCAGTACTGCTTACAAAAGGAAACTAAAAAGTTTAACTTCCAGCAAATCCATCCTATGGAATGTCTATATGCACTGATATGGAAAAATCTCTAACACATATTCTTAAGTAAAACTACCTCAAACTACAGAACAGCAAGCACACAATAGCAACAAAAAGCTACACAGTAGTTAGATATGGAAGTGAGTATACAAGAGAAAAATTTAGGCCAGGCAAAGTGGCCCATGCCTGCAATCCCAGTAACTCAGGAGGCGGAGGCAGGAGGATTGCAGGTTCAAGGCCTGAGGCAGCCTGCTTAACATAGCAAGACCCTGTCTCAAGATAAAAATGGGCTGGGGATGCAGACCAATGGTAGAGCACTTGCAAAATATGTGTGAGGCCCTGGGTTCAATCCCCAAGTACTGAAAAAAAAGTTTTAATAAAATAAATAAATAAGTTTCTTACTCAGCCCATAAATTCAGTATAGACTGTGTCATAATCCAACCTCACATAGTAATTTTTCTGCAAACTAAAATTTGAGAAATAATGGATGAAAGGAAATAGCATCTAGATATTCAAATGACCATGCCTATAATTCAAGCATAAAGTCTCCAGTATTGAGTAGGAGATGGGTGAAAATGAATACCTATTCCTTGTTTTACTATTCCATTGTGGGTTTTTTTGGTTTTTTGAAGGGGGCGGGCAATTTTTTTTTCCATTACTAGGGGTTGAACCCAGGGCCTTACACATGCTTAGGCAAGTGCTCCACTACTGAGCCCCACCTCTAGCCCCCCACTTTTTAAAATTTATTATTTTGAGACAGGACCTAACTATGTTGCACAGGATGTCTTTGCCCTCAAACCTAGATCCTCTTGCTTCAGCATCCTGAGTCACTGGGATATTACAGGCATGCTCCATGGTGCCCAGCTACATTATGTTTTAATATTGAAGTTTTATGACTATGTAGCCCTGGCTGGCCTGGATCTCAGTATGATGAAGCCCAGGATGCCTAAAACTCATGATCCTCCTGCCTCAACCTCCCGCATGCCGGATTATAGGCATGAACCACTACACACAGCTTTTTTTTTTTTTTTTTGGTAGTTCTGGATGCTGAACCTGGGGCCTTGCATATGCTTTGCAAGTGTTCTACGACTAAGCCACATCCCCAATCCCTTTACTTTTATTTTTAAACTGAGTCAGGGTCTCACTAAATTATACAGGCTGCCTCTGGCCTGAACTTGCAATTCTTCTGCCTCTACCTCATGAGTTGCTGGGATTACTGGCATGCACCCACCATGCTTACCTGGCTCTTTTATGATTTTAATGTAAATATTTTTGTTGTTGTGTGGATTATTCACTGTTTACTCTCTACAAGCATAGTTCCTGGAACACAGAGGGAGTTCAGTATCTGTCAAATGAATAAATAGAAAATAAAGTGGTACGCACTTAGCACAGGTCTGGCTCAAAGTGTGCAATAAATGGATGCCAGATTAGAACCAATATCTTGATTTTCAGAACCAAAATGCAAATTGTTCTTTGAAAAGCTAGGGAGCCAGGTGTGGTATTATACACCTATAATCCTAGGGATTTGGGAGGCAAAGGCAGGAAGATGTTGACTTTGAGGCTAGAGGCAGCCTGTATAACTTAGCAAGATCCTGACCCTGACTCAAAATAAAACAATTTAAAATTGGCCAAGGGTGCAGCCCAGTGATACAGCACTTGCAAAGTATGTGCAAGGCTCTGGATTCAGCCAACTCCTGAGTACTGGGGGGGGGGGGGGGCAGAAGCAAAACTGCTTTTTATCCTTTTCACAGCTGATATTTCTTCTTATGGTTCCAGTGAGTTACAGTACTCTCTCATGTCCTCGAAAATTGGTTTCAAGACCTCTTAATGGAATCTCATTTATAGCAATTAAGTCTCCATTCTGGTGTGATTCCTACTGAGTTGAATTTTTATAAACTACATACATGTATACACAATTTATAGCCCTATATATGATGAGATGCTTACATATAGATTTGTTCTGAGGTTAACTAACTTTGGAAATGGATATTTGGGAAGAAAGCATTTGCTCTTCGTTTTATACCTTTTTGTGCTATTAGAGTTTTCTAATCATATAAAGTATCAAAAAGATTTATACAGGTGATTGGATTACAGGCCACCATGATTTTCTTATTTTTACTTTTCCACTTTTCTATTTTTTAAAAAAAGTGACATGCTAGGTATGGTGGCACATGCCTGTAATCCTAGTGCTTGGAAAGCTGAGGCAGGAGGATCTCAAGTTTGAGACCAGCCTGTGCTACACAGCAAGACCCTGTCTCAAAAAAAAAAAGGTACACAATTTTTTTTTCACGTGTCACTGACATATTCAATACTAAATTAAACATTACTAAGCACAGTCCAAATACCTAGCAATATGTTCAATCAGGGCACAAAGACAGAGCTACTAACCCATAGCCCAAGGCACAGGAAACAAGGAAGAAAATGTGAGAAAGGTAGAATATCATCTCTCCTTTTTGTATTTCTAGGATCCCAATGATGTTACAATGGGACGCACTGTAAGAAGGTAAGTCCTGACTCTAGAAGGCATAAAAAGCACCTCTACTAACGATGCTGGCTCCATTTCAAAAGAATCTGAAAGAGAGCTGTCTGGACATTTTCAGAATTCAACTGCTGTATTACTGAGAAAAATAAACAAACTTCTGAATTCTCTGGCACTGAAGAGATCAAATGAGTCTTTACTTTCATCTACTGGGAAACTTTCTGGGCCATGGTCTACTAAAATGAACATAACTTTTAAATAAAATCTAGTTGTTCTTTTTTAATCTTTAAAATTTTTGTTTTTCTTTAATTGGTAACTTTTTCTTATATCTAAACCTTTCTACTTAATTGGCTTGGTATCTTCATACCTTTTATGAGTCAATGACTACTGAGTTGAAGGAAAAAAAAAGAAATTACTCGCTAAGTTTGTTGCCGAGTTCTTGAAGAGCTTGCTCTTGTTCATGATATATTTTTTTCAACTGCTGATTTTCATCCTGGAGGTTAAGAAATTCCTTCAAAACAATAAAAGACAGAAAATGCAGTTTATAAGAAAGAAACAAAATGTTCCACATTATACCATTAATTAGGGAAAAAGATATCCTTAACCATTTTTGATTTGTTTTTTTTTGAGACAGGGTGTTGTTCCATAGGCTAGGCTGGCCTTAAACTCATGATCTTCCTGCCTCAGCCTCCCTAGTGCTGGGATTACAAATGTCCACCACCATGCCTGGCTTTTCTGAAGCTTTTTATAAGAAAAAGGACTATGTGTCCAAAGCCCTTTCCTAGCTGTTCTATGTATCACGTATGTTCCATTCACTTAATCTCCTTATTGATAATTCATAAAATGACTTATTATATCCTACTGTCTTATATAAATGTAAATTATCTTCTTAAATAAGTTAACATTTATCAAGATATAATACTTAAAGTTTTACCACTATTTACTTTTTTAAGACTAATGATTTGTTGAGTCTCATTTCTAAGATGAGATAAGGCATCTTTCTCCTTCTGAAGATCTTCCTGCAAAGTCTGCCTCCATTCCTTCTCAATCTTCAAATCGGTTTCCAGTTGTACCCTTGAATGACAAATAATACACAGAAGCTCAGTGCTATTTCTTACATGACAGTTGTATGTGTTCCTTAATATGAATATCTTTTTGGTTGACTATGTTTTGCCTGTGTATAGCATTTTTTTTTTTTTGACATTTTCTTTCATAAAGTTAATGAGAAACAAGTTTAGCAACACAGGGATTTCCTTCTTTCTTTCTTTCTTCCTCTTTCTTTTTTTTCAGCACTGAGGGTTGAACCCAGGGCCTCATGCATGCTGAACAAGCATGCCACCACTGAGCCACGTTCTCAGTGCCCATTTTTTCTTATTTTTTTTTATTTTGAGAAAAAGAGTCACTACGTTGCACAGGCTGCCTCTGGCCTAAAACTCGAGATCTGCCTGCCTCTGTTTCCCATGTTGCTGGGATTAGAGGGATGGGTGATGGCCTGGCTGCAAGTTGTTGATAAATACTATTCCATTACAAATTTAAAAGGAATACAAGGAGAAAGATATATATTACTAATCCTGAAGTAACCAAAGTATAGAACACCTTATTAATTTGTCTCATAATCCAGAATTATAAAAAACTGAATGAAAAATGAAAGGAAAAAATTGTTTGTTATATCGTCAAAATACATGTTGATGATGTATTTATATGACTTGAAAACAAGTCTTGTTTTACCAAAGGCAGAAGCCATAAAGAAAAACAGGGAAGATATAATCACATAAAAATTTTTACTGCCAAAAAAAATTTCTTTGAACAAATTAAAAAAGCAGCAATAAAATTAGAAAATGTTTTCCCTATATGGGAAAGACCCTGATTAAATACAAGAGGATCACAAATACAAGGTCAAGGCAATCTATACAATTTAGTGTGACCCTGTCTCAAAATAAAATAAAAATAAAAAACAGGGCTGGGGCTACAGCTCAGTGGTAGAGCACTCATCTAGTATGTGTTAAGCCCTAAATTCAATCCCCTAGTACTACAAAAAAATTTTTTTAAAAGATATGTAAACCTAGAATTTTATACACCATAAAAATAACTTGCAGCCGGGCACAGTGGCGCACACCTGTAATCCCAGCGGCTTGTGAGGCGGAGGCAGGAGGATCTCAAGTTCAAGACCAGAGGCAGTCTGTGTGACTTAGTGAAACCCTGTCTCAAAAAGTAAAAAAAAAAAAAAAAAGTTCAGAAATTACGGTAAAATAGAATTTATTGCTCACTACCTACTCTATAAGAATTTATTGCCAACAGACCTATACTAAAAGAAGGACTAAGGAAAATACAGACACAAAATAGGAAACTTGGAACTTTAGGAATGAAGAAATGAAGAGAGAACAATGGAGAAATGAGTTTGGGGTATAGCTCAGTGGTAGGGCACATGCCTAGCATGGGTGGGGCCCTGGGTTCAATCACTAGCACCTCAAAACAAAATACATGCACAAAATAAGGTTTTTGAAATTAATTTTAAAACATTAAATTATGTTTAATGGGTGAAGCACATCTAAAATTGGGCTGGGATTTAGCTCAGTTGGTAGAGCTCTGCGCTGCAGTCTCTGAGGTCCCGAGTTCAATTCCCAGCACCACAAAAATGGGAGAAGGGCCTGGCAATCCACTCCCAAGGCAATCCCGAAACAGTCAGCCATTGAAAACCCTATGAGGGTCGCTATGAGTCAGATACCGACTCAACGGCACCTAACAACAACATCTAAAATTATCTGATTGATATGATTCTTAATACATAGAGAAAATACCTGAGCAAATTATTAAAGGAAAGATAAAAAAGACACTCAAAATCCCTATAGATCAAAATTAGATTCTAAATAACGTGCATGCAACCCACAGGAAGGCATGAAAAATCAAAAATAGGAATGAAAATAATAAAACCACAGATTTAAGCACTAATTTATCAATAATTACACTAGAAGTAAAAGACTTTCATAGACTATGAAAAGACTAATTTGGCAGATTCGATAAAAAAAAACCAATATGGTATCTATAAAAAACTCACTTAAGCCAGGTACAGTGGCACACAGCTGTAATCCTACTGAGGCAGGAGGATAGCAAGTTTGAGGTCAGAGTCAGCCTGCATAATTTAGTGAGATCCTCTCTCAAATAAAAAGTAAAAAATGGGCTGGGATGCAGCTCAGTAGTAGAACACTTGCTAAGAATGTGTAAAGCCCTGGGTTCAATGTCCTGGTACCACAAAAAGAGAAGAGAGAGAGAGAAAAAGAGAGAAAGAGAAAAAGGAAGGAAGGAAGGAAGAAAGGAAGAAAGAGAGGGGGAGGGAGGGAGGGAGGAAGGGAAAGAAAGAAGGAAGGAAGGAAGGAGGGAAAGAAGGAAGGAAAAAGGAAAAGAGAGAGAGAAAAAAAGAAAAAATAAGTTAACTAAACATATGATAAAGATGGCTGAAAGTTAAATGATGAAAAAAATATGACGGGCATGGCAGCACATGCCTGTAATCCCAGCGCCTAGGCAGCTGAGGCAGGAGGATCAAGAGTTCAAGTCTGGCCCGGAATACATAATACATAAACAAGTTCCAGGCCAGCCTTGGCTACAAAGTGAGACTCTGTCTCAAAAAACAAACAAAATGCACACATTAATCAACAAAAAGTAGGAATAGCTATATTTATATCAGAAAAAACGTCACAGTAAAGAAAATTAGCAGAGACAAAGATGTACATTATATAATGACAAAAGAATCAATCCACTACGAAGAAACCAGCTATTCTAATTGTGTAGGCTGCAAACAACAGAGCTTCAAAGTAGAAGCAAAACTTGACAGAACTGAAAAAAGAAATTCACAAATCCATAATTATAGTTGTGTATTGCAACAGAAGGGAGAAGGACATGACAGCCCACTCCTGAAACAGTTAGCCACTGAAAACCCTATGAATAGCAGAGTTGTTGTTAGTGTATAAATAGCAGAGAAAAACCATCAAATATAGTGCCGGAAAATGAGCCTCCTAAGCTGGAAGGTATTCAAGAAACAATTGGGGAAGACTTTCGTCTTCTAAGTAGAGTTGACTTAATGACAGGAATGGAGTAAAGCCCCTGGGACCTCCTTTTGCTGATGTGGCCTGACTAAAATAAAAATAAACAGTGCCTGCAACGATGGGTTCAAACATAAAAAGATCTTGCACAAGGCAAGTGTTGGGTAGTGTTTCCTTCTGTTGTACATAGGGTCACTATGAGTTGGATCTGACTCGACAGCACCTAACAACAAACAACATTTCAACAGATCTCCCTTCAATAGAGGTGCTCTTCGATTTACAGTGGCATTACATCTTAATAAACCCATTAAGTTGAAAATATTGTAAACTGAAAATGTATTTAACATGCCTAACCAGTTGGGCATAGTGGCACATACTGGTAATCCCAAAGACAGGACTGGGAATTCAGAGCTATCCTGGACTGTGTAGTGAGTTGAGGCCAGCCTGGGATATGAGTGAGATCCTATCTCCAGAAAAAGAAAAAGAAAAAAACAAAAGCAAAAACCTAACCCACTGAACACAGTGCATTGTATATTGTAGAATATTAGTTGTTTGCCCCCGATATCTTGTGGCTGAGAGGAACCAGTGCTCCTGCCCAGCTGGTAAAAGAGTATCATACCACATGGCACAAGCCCAGAAACAGATCAAAATTTAAAGTACAGTTTCTATTGAACATATATGGCTTTTATACAACTGCAAAGTCAAAAAATCATAAATTGAAACATCATTAAGTCAAGGACCATCCATAATTAAAAAGGTAGGTTAGCAACTTGTACGTCACACATGGCATGTGGTCTTATTTCATCATCTGTTAACATAATATACAGATTTCTATTTTCCATTGTTCTTTTAGTAACAAAAGCGGTACATATTTACTGAGGAAAAAAATGCTGATGTTTATGAAATATATGCTACAATTCCCATGTCAACCTGCCATCACTCCTCTGAGATACTGTTCCACAGAACTGTTCTTTAAACTCTTTTCTGGACTAGGGTGTAGCTCAGTGGTAGAGCATGTGCCAAGCATGCATGAAATCCTGGGTTCAATCTCAGCACCACAAAAAGAAAACAAAACAAAACCTTTGTTATGTATATATAAATACTTATACCTGCATGGTTTTCTTTAATTTTATAAAAAATGGAACCACATACAGCAGGCTGTCTGAAAACTTGCTTTATTGTTTTTCCTTTTTTGAAACAGGGTCTTACCATGCAGCCCAGGCTGGCCTTGAACTCACGCTTTTCCTACCTCAGCCTCCCAAGCACTTGGATTACAGGCTGCACACCAAGCCTAGTTTCCAAACTTGCTGTCTTTTAACTCAATGACATATACTGACATCCTTCCTAATAGGTGATTTATAGATCACACAAAGTATCAATAAAAATGTTCACAGAAGGACTGGAGTATGTAGCTCAGTGATAGAGCACTTGCTTGTTGCATAAGATGAGTTGAATTCCCAACACAGGAAAAAAAGTTCTTAGAACACAGTATGTTCTTTGATACACGATACACTATACCCAATACATAATAAGTTCCTTATAATTAGAAAAGGCACAGTGGTGCACACCTGTAATCCCAGCAATTTAGGAGGCTGAGGCAAGATGATCACAAGTCTAAGGCCAGAGGCAGCCTGCACAACGTAGCAACACCCTGTCTCAAAATAAAAAGAAATTTAAAAAGGGAGGAGCTGGGAGTTGGGTGTAGTGACACAAGCCTGTAATCCCAGCAACTCAGGAGGCAGAGGTAGGGGGATTGCAAGTTCGAGGCCAGAGGCAACCTGTGTAATTTAGTGAGATGCTAACTGAAAAATAAACAGTTGTTCAAAAAATGGGCTGTGGGTGCAGCCCAGTGGTAGAGCACTTGCAAAGTGTGTGCAAAACCCTGGGTTCAAATCCCAAGTACCAAAAAAAAAAAAAAAAAAAAAAAAAAAAAAAAAAAAAAAAAAAAAAAAAAAAAAAAAAAAAAAAAAAAAAAAAAAAAAAAAAAAAAAAAAAAAAAAAAAAAAAAAAAAAAAAAAAAAAAAAAAAAAAAAAAAAAAAAAAAAAAAAAAAAAAAAAAAAAAAAAAAAAAAAAAAAAAAAAAAAAAAAAAAAAAAA
>VMDO01002878.1:0-20873 GCA_007922755.1 Pedetes capensis | reverse complement strand
GGGGGGTCTGGGGTGCACCTCAGTAGTAGAGGACTTGCCTAGCATGCATGAGGCCCTAGGTCCAAACTCTTAGGAAAGCAAAAAAATTAAAAATTAAAAAAATAGAAGTCTATTATACTCAATACCAACTGCCATCAGATTAATGTTAACAGCAATAATAAAATTCTCCAAAGAAGACAGCAAGAGAGAGTTGAAAGTGCTCTTTAAACAATAAAGGGAGTAAAAACATAAGTATCATCACAATCCTTTTCGTGTGTGTGTGAGGTACTGGGGATCAAATCCTTGGCCTCATGCATGCTACACAAAAGCTCTACAATTGAGCTATATTCCCAGTCCAAATTTTTTTGATTTTTTTTTTTTTTGCAGTAATTAGGGGTAGAACCCAAGGCCTTGCACATTCTTTGAAGTGTTCTACCACTGAACTGCATCCCTAGCCCATTTTTTATTTTTTATTTTGAGTTAGGGTCTCACTGTTACAAGGTTGCCTCTGGCTTTGAACTTACAATCCTCCTGCCTCTGTCTGCATAGTCAGTGAGATCACAGGCGTGTGCCACTATGCCTGGCTTAATTTTTTTGATTTTTAAAGTGAAGATACTAGCTGCCATCATTAAATAAAAATTTTGATATTCTACCATTATGTGCAAAAGATGTGGGTAAAAAGATTATGCTAATACAAGGATTTGTTCCCAAGAACAAAATACTCACAGCTGTTTCTCCTTTTGAGAGATTTGTTTCTGCAGACTGTTGGATTTACTCAGACATTCTTGTAGATATTTCTCGTCCTCGTCTTCAGCTTCCATTTGCGCCTTCTCTGCTTGCTGCAATCTGGTGTAATTCAAATCAACTTTGGGTAAAACTGAGGCTAGAACTAGGGTGTAAAAGGGTGAAGAAGACAAATAAAAGAAAAATGGGGAAATAGAAACATTTCTAAATGAAAACAAAGTTTGGGGGAAAACTCACAAACTCAAACGTGAAAGAGCCACACAATGTCTAGAAATTTTTGTGATTTTTTTTCAATACAACATATAATATGCCCAGAATACTAACTTCAAATTTGTTTTATTTCTTGTTCATAATTAACAATGCAATGCAATACAGCCGTTACCATTTATCTAGAGCATAATGAATCAAATTTCAAAGTGTAATAGGTATGCTACTGCCTTTTCACAAAACCATGGAAAGCATAGTATTTATGTCTACAGTAGGTGAAAAAGCCACCTATTATATATTATGCTAAGATGTATATGCCAGGAATCAAGTGTGCTACAAGGCCAAGAGCAAAGACCTTCAATTATTCCAAATAATAGTGGAGCCTTCCTATTAGATCTTTATGCCTTTACTAAATTATGCCAAAGCAGTATGTGTGTGTGCATGTGTGTGGGTTTTTTTACGATTCAAAAAGAACTTAGTGCAAATCAGTCTCTAGAGACCATTTTTATTCCTCACCACTGAATATTAAAAATTAGCTAAAAATGTGATTTTTATTTTTTCTGTTTTTAATTTTAAGTCATTGCTTTTCCCCAGCTTAATGCCACTCCCTGCCTCCCTTGGCCACCAAGATTTCTGAAACTTAACTTCAATGTTTTCTAAGAAAATATTTCCCAAGATTCAAGGGATATTAACTCCTTGTAGGGAATCACAAGAGAAATTTTTGTTCAGTGAAACAAAATGTTCTGCCTCTTCCTTTCTGCCTTAAAAGTCATACCAATCAGGCAACCCTCACATACGTCAGGAGTATAAATGCTGCCCCAAAGGAAAGGAGAGTAACATTAAATGTTATCTCTAAGTTTAAATTTAAATAAATAAATAAATAAAAATGTTATCTCTAAGTTTAAATTTAAATAAAAATATTAAGGCATTGGGGGTGGACCCAAGCTTTTCTCTAAGGTTACAGAAAATAAAATAAAAGTCAGAGTGAGGTAGGCCTTGATGTTGTGCTATCACAGAACAGGGCAAGAGAGAACTAGAAAACAGATGCTAAAGCATAGGATGATGGCCAATCTGGATTATAAACTATTTTTAAAACATATTTAAAAATCAGTAAGGGAGCCATTAGGTGAAGAGTGGGTCAATGTGTACGGGGATATCTATGCCAATACATTGTGAAACCAAAGGTTAATTTATTTTTAAATGATTTATATATTTTCCATCAAAAAGTAGCTAAAAAGATAAAACTGCATTTGAAAATCCTGACCTCCAAATGGTCAACACTCAAATCAGCCCTTGTGCACAAGGTTGAAGGAATGTATTTTTGGAAATTCAAGTGCACCTGCTCTGCTTTATGGCAGTGCACTACCACAGCAGCTGACCACAAAAGGTACAGGGTTCCTAATACTTAATAGCATAAATTCTTTTCCATTTAATATATTATAAAATTATGGGTTCTCTTTCAATCTGTTTAAACACAAGTGGGTTTCAGAAAGATATATCTTTGACCAGCTTGTACTGGTCCTGAGTGTCACTGCTGGCACATTTCACCAATGACATTGCAATTGTCCTAGTCTGAGTTAACAAATCATTGTCACTTCATAATGGAATGGACAGAAATCAAAGACAGAAAAAGGTAATAAAGATGTCCAAAATGTAAAAATGGGGATAAACAAAACAAAAAAGAAAAAAGAAGAAAGAGGATGTCAATAAAAGAATATTCATGTCAATAAAGCATTAATAGTTATGTTTTTCATAAGTAGATTCAAAGAAAGCAATGATAAGACATATGTTGACATCAACATGACAGGGCAATGGAAATACATTACATTTTCCAACAATAAAAGTGAAAAATGCCAATATAAAACAATTCAATTTAAACAAGATTGTATCTTGGGTTGGGTTGAGGGTCCTAGCTCAAAGAAACCAAACTAAACTGCTAGTTTAGAATGCTTGATTTCAGATAAAGAGATGGTGAATGGCAAAGAATATGACAGTTAATATGCATGGAAATCAATCACAATAATCCCACCATGGATTTTGTTCGCTTTTAATTTTTTTCAGGTTTTTATGTTTTATTTTATGTTATAGATTGAATCACATGAAATTACTGATATTAGGCCTATCAAAAGAATCTACAAAATGGCAATTTCAAATGAATCAGCCTAATATAAAGCAACTTGATTCCATGCAACAACCAAAATAAAAAGGCAAAATCTTGCTTTGCTTAAACAAAAAAAGTCCTAATCTATATTTTCCTAATTTTTTTTTTTTGTGGCAGGTGTCATAGTTGAACAAAGAAAAAGGGAGGAAGAAGGAAAAAAAGAAACTCATACTGAAAATGTCGTACCTTTGTTCTAGCTGCCTCATGGCAGTAGTAATTTTATTGTTTTTTTCTTCTAGTCGGGCAATTATTTCATTTTTCTCTTTCAAGCCATCTTCAGAGCCCTATTTATAAAAACATAAGTGCTATAGTGGCTTTGGTTTTTAAGCCTGAATGTTTGTATGTTTTCTACAAAATTTTGCATGGGCATGGTGGTGCACACCCATGCATGGGATCATTACTTTAAAATGAGCATAATTAATTTGTACATTAAAATAATTCCACAATATAAAACAGTGCCACTAGTATTCATTTAAAATGTAATAAAGGAAAAAAATCCTCAGACTTTCATGTTTTTAGAAGACTACACAATAAATTTGCATAAAACGTGTCATTTAAAAAATTAGTTAAGAAAAAAATGCACAAAATAATTAATTACTTTGGGGCTGGGGATGTAGCTCAAAGGTAGAGCATTTGCCTAGGAAGTACAAGGCCATGGGTTCAATCCCAGTACCTAAATAAATAAATTACAAATAGGATTACTTAATAGCAATGTCACTTTATTAGAAAATTCACATTTAAGAGCTGGGGACATAGCTGAGTGGTAGAGCACTTACCTAGAAAATTCACAACTATGATTGTAAAACATTTCAATCAATTATTATTCAATAATTAAATCTCCCTCGGACTACATTGTACAAATAAGTTTACCAAAATGTACTACATGTTTAAATTGAGAGTTTTCCTAAAAAACTTAATCTTCATACTGTTAATTTTTCAGCATTAAGAAACAAATTCAGCCAGGTATTGTGGTGCCTGCCTGTAATCCCAGCATTTAGTAGGCTGAGGCAGGATGATCCATAAGAGTTTGAAGCTAGCCTGAGCTACAACAGCATGACCCTGGAAAGGAAGAAAGAAAAGAGGGGAAGAGAATAAAGGAGAGGAGAAGAGAAGAGGAGAGAGGAGAGGGAAAGAGATAGCAAGCGAGAGACAGAGAGGGGGTAAGAGAGAGAGAAAGAGAGAGACAGAGAGAGAGAGAGAGAGAGAGAGAGAGAGAGAGAGAGGAAGGCAGGAAGAAAAAAATTAATTCAAGAAATTCAGGCTGGGTCTAGTGGTACACAGGTATAATCCCAGCACTCAGGAGGCTGAGACAGATCACCAGTTTATGGCCAGCCTGGGTTATAAGAATCTGTCTCAAAAAAAAAAAAAGGAAGACATTCAGGCTGGAGATGTAGCTCATGTGGTAGAGCATGTGCTGAGCATGTGGAAGGCCTTAGATTCAATTCTCAGTGAAAGAAAGGAAGGAAGGAATTAAAAAGGGGAGAGAAGGGAAAGAAGAATTCAATTATTTTTTGTTTGTTCTCGGATATGTTTTCATTACATTTCTTAAGCTTCCATTTGGAAAAATGGACACCAGCTTTCACAACCAATATGACATAGTTAAAATGTGCTCATCTCTTTGAAAAAACTCATCCTACAAACATTCACTTTCAATTTATATAAAAATAAATTGGGGTGGGAGTATAGCTCAGTGGTACCTTTGCCTACCACACACAAGGACCTGGGTTCAATTCCTAGCAATGCAAAGAATTTAAGAACATTCTTTACCTGTAACTTTTGATACATCTCTATGTTAATTGCTTTAACTTCCTCTAGTTGTTGTCGAAGGCCTATCAGAGTATCTTGTTTCTCATGGATATCTTTCTCCAGCAACTTCATGGCAAGTTCAATTTCCTGTTTCATACTAACTTGTACTGACAGCTCATTCTCCACATCCTGCAATTTCAAAATATCTTCAATTCACATACCACTTCAGAATGTCAAAATCACATACACAACAGTTAATGAGGTTGGGAAAGATTTTCCATTCAACTGCTCCTATGTTTTTGTTATTATTTTTGCTTTTTGTTTTTTGAGACTGGGTGTCACTGTGTAGCTCAGGCTGGCCTGAAATTCACATTGATCCTGCTGTCTCAGTCCATTGGTTGCGGGGAATCATAGGTGTGCACCACCATGCCCAGCTACAACTATTCCTTTTAAGTTCACTGAATCAACCTAGTATGGGTACCATGAGGCATGCTTGTAATGCCAGAATTCAGGAGACTGAGACAGGAGTATTGTAAGTTCAAGGCCAGCCTAAGCTACACAGCAATACCCTGTCTCAAAAAGAGAAGAAAGAAGTAAGCCCTATAACAATATAATTTTAAATATTTTCAAATGCATTTTACTAAAATGAGAGCATCTTATATATTGCATTAATCATCAATATTCTAATGGTTTAAGAATTAAATATTTTATACCTCACAAATTCAGTATTAATTTTCATTAAACAAAAGCCAGGCACCATGGTGCATGCCCATATGCCTGTACTCCTAGCAATTTGGGAAGCCAAGGTAGGAGGATCTTGAGTTCAAAAGTTCAAAGCCAGAGGCAGCCTGCATAACTTAACAAGATCCTGTCTCAAAAAAAGGAAGTCAGTGATGGTTGTGCACATGGGAGGCTGAGGTAGGAGGATTGAGACAAGTACAAGACCAGTGTGGTCTACACAGTGAATTCCTGTCTCAAAAGGCCAAGGGGAAAAAAAGAGCAAGTGAAAGAGTGTACAAAGAAAGATCAAAGAAGCTGGACATAGACACAGTGGCACAGTCTATAATCCCAGCACTCAGGTGGCTGAAGCAGGAGAAGCACAAATTCAAGGCTAGCCTGTGCAACATAAGGAGACCATGCCTAAATAAATAAATAAATAAATACCAAAGAAAATTCAAAATTGTTTTCTTTTCTTAGAAAAAATTTTTATGAGATTAAGTGCTGGGCAATTAAACTTAGCAATGAAGGAACAATGAGTAGAAAGGAGGGACAGAACTAGTAGAGAGAAGTGAAGATTGTAGAAGGTGGGATGGGGAGAAGAGTCAATGCAGAAGGATATGTAAATAATGCATCTTCATGAGTACATCGGAAAAATAGGAGAATATAAATCAAATATGCATTTGAGTTTTACTATATATTAGTCATAAGACTCCATAAACCTTGTGGGTTGATGAAAGTGTTGCCAGAAGTGATGTAATGGATGCATAATGGAAAAAGCTAATGCTGTATTACTCTACACCCCATCATCATTTACTAATAAAGGCAGCTTTTAAAATAAGGGAGAAAATAAGTGCGGGGGAAGTAGCTCAGCGGTAGGAGCATTTGCTTCAGTTTGATCCCTAGCACAGAAAAAAAATTAAAAAGTAATTTTTATGAGATTAAGAAATTTCTACCTGGGTGAGGTAGTGCATGCCTGTAATCCCAGTGACTCAGGGGGCAGAGGCAGGAGGATCGCAAGTTTGAGACCAGAGGTGGTCTGCATAATTTGGCAAGACCCTGTCTCAAAAAAGTGAAAAAATGGACTGGGCATCCAGCTCAGTGGTCTAGCACTTGCAAAGCATGCAAACACAAGGCCCTGGGTTCAATCCCCAGTACTGGGGGAAAAAAGTTTCCTAATGTTAAAGACAAATAAGAAAAGGGGACAGAAAGGCAAGCAATATTCTTTTCTTGACCTGAGCAGTGGTTACAGAGTATATACATTATAATTCATTAAGCTATACATTTGCATTTTCTGTATTATATTTTCACAACTTCAAAGGCTAAAAAATAACTTGATTAAAAATATGATTTTACTAAGCCAGGTGCGGTGGTGCATGCCTATAATCCCAGTGGCTCTGGAGGCAGAGGCAGGAGGATCACAAGTTCAAGACCACAGGCAGCCTACGTAATTTAGCGAGACTCTGTCTCAAAAACTGAAAAAATGAGCCAAGGGGGAGCAGCTCAGTGGTTCAGCACTTGCAACATATGCAAGCACAAGGCCCTGGGTTCAACCCTCAGTACCGCAAAAAAAAAAAAAAAAAAAAAAAAAAAAAAAATTTTACTCTATTCTCTTCTATATCAGTTTTAGTAATGCTGGTCATAGTCCATTCATTTTATAACCAGGGTTTGTGACTCACAGCTTCAAAAACACTAAGAGTGGCAGCTTAAATGAATTTGAGAGCTAAGGGTATGAGTCTGCTATTCCACATCAAAGAAGATAAGGCTGAAAGAGATCTGAAATGATATTAGCTTGAAGGTAATTTTTCCAAAGATTTTGCTAATGTAACTGTAATGTAAGCTACCTGTCGTAACTGTGATTCATCTCGAAGCTGCCTCCTAGCATCGTTATACATTTCATCTAGACCTTGTCGAGAATGCTTATATGTTTGAAGCTCAGTTTCCACGTCCACTTTTGTAACCTAGGAAGAAAACAGCAAATATTTTATTCTGTATTCACTTCTGTTAACATATACCAGTTTATGCAAGAGTCCCTAAAAGTGGTGATTTCTGATACAGAACAGTTTATTTGAAAGCCATGTATACTTACCTCCAGATGCTGCTGTGTTTTCATTAAAATCAATTTATTTTCACTTCGTAATTGATGGTTTTCTTCTTGGAGTTTAATGATATTATTCTTTGCTATTGCTAACTAAAAGTTATGAGACAGAAAAAAAGTTTTTGAATTTGCTTTACAGGTCACATTCACCATATAAATACTAGACAATAAAATCCTAAAACTAGTAGAATGACTCTCACATTTACAGAAACTTTCATAATAAAAAATATGTTCTTTATTATCTTGAAATAACTATTTAAAAATTATGGTCTTATTTCCTTTTGTAGTTGGAAAACATTTTGCTTCTTTGTTATACTTATAGTAAACATCTACAGCCATAGCACCCTGGTATCCAATCCTGCCTGATCTCAGTAGCAAGCAGGGTCAGCTTGGTTAGTCCTTGGATGGGAGACTGCCTGGGAATACCAGGTGCTGCTGGCTAGGAAGAAGGACCTGACAATCCACTCCTGAAATAATCCACCACTGAAAACCCTACATATGGCAGAGTAGCAGTGACATAGTGCCGAGCATGACACAGTGCCGGGCATGGCATAGCGACCCCCTCACATAGGGTCGCTATGAGTAGGACCCAACTGGAGGGCACCTAGCAACATAGTAAACATAGTATGCCTAACTGTCAGATTTTCAATATGTCCTGAATACAAAGTGTGGGAGTAGCATGTAAAGAATTATATGTTAAACTAAAAGACTATAAAGACTTGTGTAAAGATACAAATGTATACAATGAAAAAAGATTGTGCCATATTGAAAATGTATTAGCCATTCATGAGACTGAACAGGACAACCTATGAATGTAACAGGACACATAGGAGGAACTTCAGTGACTACAACAAACATGAGACAATCTTTATCACCAGAGTTAAACATCAGTGACTAGGTGGTTTGGTTCTTAGGCTCAGAATGAGAAGAAGTATCCTAGAAGGGCAAAGTAGAAATTATTTCCCAAAGGTGGCTTGCAATGACTTAATTTTTGAACACTTTATGGGGGAAGTTCAATACAACTTGCATTTCACACTGTGCCTATGGTCAAAAAGAGGCAAAAAACAATGAGCAGCTCTAACTCTATAATGGTCCCAATCAAGAATCCCACCACCAATACAGATGTGGTATTTTTGTTTTGTTGTTATTGTTTTTTTGTTTTGTTTTGTTTTGTTTTCCAGTACTGGGGGTTGAACCCAGGGCCTTGTGCTTGCATGCTCTGTAAGTGCTGGACCACTGAGCTGTACCCTCAGCCCATTTTTTACTTTTTGAGACATGGTCTCACTACATTACACAGACTGCCTCTGGTCTCGAACTTGCAATGCTCCTGCCTCTGCCTCCCAAGCCACTAGAATTACAGGCATGGGCCACCATACCCAACTCTTGTTTTTGTTTTTGAGACAGGTCTCACTATGTAGCCCAGGCTGGCCTCAAACTTGAGATCTTCCTGCCTCAGTCCCCACCCACCATGTGCCAAAACACCCAGCTCCAGAGGCATTCTTAATTGCAATCATGCAAATTATCATGTGTTCTCTGTTTGAAAAAAAAAAAAAATCAGGCCAATTCTAAGAGAAATAAGAATTTTAATCAACATGGAAAATAGAGACCGCCGGGCACGGTGGTGCATGCCTATAATCCCACCGGCTTGGGAGGCGGAGGCAGGATGATCGTTAAATTCGAGACCAGGGGCAGTCTGCATAATTTAGCGAGACCCTGTCTCAAAAAGTAAAAAAATGGGCTGGGGGTGCAGCTCAGTGGTCCAGCACTTGCAGAGCATGCAAGTGCAAGGCCCTGGATTCAAACCCCAGTACCGCAAAAATAAAAAAAAAGAAAGAAATAAAATAGAGACCATAGCTTCTTATTTGCTACATAATTATGAAAATAGGCAGCAATAATTCCTTTGATGGATAGTTTTGGTTTTTTTAAATTTATCTAAAAAAGCAACTGTATAAATAGCATTGAAAAGACCTGAGATTTTTAAAGGATGATTGGTCCAGCCACTTTCACAAGGCAGGAAATCACAGCTAATGAGGTGAGTTTTACACAGACACTGGTAGAGGAAGGGTGGATATGATTGTGCAGTGATGCTTGTGAAGAAAAGTAATCTGACTAGTGGAAGAGCAGAGACAGTTTCATTTTAACAAGAATTTCTAACTACAAGTCTTTCTACTACATATCTATAGTTCATGTCAATTTACAACAAGAATCACAGCTTATCTAAATAAGCATTTGTGTGAGTTCCATCTCTGGGGCTCATTTCTAGAAGTTGAGTAGCATAAAAAATAGTATCTCACAGATTCATATAACTGAGAATTGGTCTAAGGATATGTGATTTCTCTAGAACTTGTAATCATCAATTACAACTACAAGTATTCCCTCAAAATGAAAGTATGTGGATTAATGCATTCATACTTAAAATGGAAAAGGATTGCAAATAGTATGTCTATGAAAGAAAAGTATCCATTACTGGATGACAATACCTCTTCAATCAGCTTAGTATTTGACTTTTCTAATGAATCGACTCTTGAATGGAGGCTGCTGACTGTGCTGCTAAAATTAGCAAAGAAAAAACTCATTTAAAATCACACAAACAAAAGCAAGACAAAGTACATTACTCTGAACTCATTACATTGACTGCTGTACATCAACAACCCTGAACACATTTCTGGTTCTGGGAAATATCCTTAATTTGGATAACCTGATTTAACCAGGACAGCAATGAAGACTGCAGCAAATGAATCAACATTTCTATTAAAATTCCATTCTTTGACTTTTTTTTTTCCATGTGGTGCTAGGGATCATACCCAGGGCTTTCTTCTTGGTATTCTAAACCACTAAGCTATATCCCCAGCCATCAGCTTTTTGAGATGGGGTCTTGCTATGTAGATCAGGCTGGCCTTCAACTTGAGAGCCTTCTACTTCAGCCTTCCAAGTGCCAGGATTACAGGCTTACACCACTACACTAGGAGCTCATTCTTCTTACTGCCTTCTTAGGGTCTTTCTTACATTTAACTGATAATATTTTGGGATAGAAATTCCACACAAAGACTACTAAGTGTACTAAAATTATAATTAAAATTCTTTAAAGGATAAACTTTAAATGTACAGTCTATAATTATGTGGCTTAGAAAAGCATAGAAATAGCTGTCTTCAACTCAAGCCCCATTCTGTTTCCTCCTTGTATTTTCATAATAACTTGGAAACCTGCAAAGTCACCTTTAGTTTGAGAAGTATGACTATGAGACTCTCAGCATCAGGTACCTGGTCAGCCTGAGTGAGGCCAGACATCCCGGTTTTCAAGGATATAGTTAAAAGTCAAATAACACCACATGAACACATTTGTTTTTTGCATTTTTGTTTAAGTGGATCAAGAGTGAGCCTTATCATACATTTTACTAGGTCTGTTGTCCAAGGCCTGCTTGATATTAACCTCAAACTTTCCCCAATAAGATCTAATATGTTTTATTTGTTATAATAACATCTGTGATAGACACAACAAGTTTTATGCCGGCCTCAGAAACAAGTATTGGTATTGGCAAAATAATAAAAATGTTTTTGCATTCATATTTAATCTTTTTGTTATTGTTTATTTTGTTTTTTTGAGACAGTGTCTCACTGTGTAGCCCAGACTGGCTTTGAATTCACAATCCTCCTACTTCCACTTCCAGAGTGTTAGGATTACAGCCATGTGCCCCTAGACCCATCTTATATCATTTTTTAAATCTAATCATTCATACGTAAATACTTGAGTTACTCTACAAATAGCACCAGGGTGTCCTGAAGGTGAGATGGACAAGTACAGGACTGGGAGATGTAAGATGAAGGTTATGGGCCCCGCCTTTCTACTTTCTATGTCACCCTGAAAGTTATAAAACCTTTTCTGGGCTTTAGTTTCCTTTTTCTGCAGCACTACGAATTGAACCCAGGGCCTTGTACATGCTAAGAAAGTACTCTACCACTGAGCATTATCCTCAGCCCTTCAGTTTCCTTTCTATAAAATCAGATAATAACATCCCTTGCCTTTATGTGATGATCAATACCATAATCCCAAAAAGTTCTGGAAAAAAACCTCAATAATGAGAGGATTTTTTTGTCTTATTTTCTTGGCTTTTGGTTTTTGTTTTAAAGATAGGGTTTCATTAGTAGCCCAGGCTGACATTAAACTCACAATCTTCCTGCCTCAGCCTCCCTAAGGCTAGGATTACAGACATGTGCCACCACTAATAATTTTTATATTGATGTTTAAATTATATTTTAGGCATATTAGGTTAAATAAAATATTAAATATTTAAATGGGGTCATCAGAAAGTTTAAGCTACCTATGTGTCTCATGGGGCTGGGATTTAGCTCAGTGGGTAGAGCACTGCGCTGCAGTCAATGGGGCCCCAAGTTCAATTCCCAGCACCGCAAAAATGGGAGAAGGGCCTGGCAATCCACTCCCAAGGCAATCCCGAAGCACTCAGCCATTGAAAACCCTATAAGGGTCGCTATGAGTCGGATACCGACTCGACAGCACCTAACAACAACAACAATGTGTCTCATATCATAGTTCTATTAAAATTGCACTAGTCTATTTTACATACAGATCTCAGAAATTCTTCTAAGTTAGAGTAATCACTAATGGCTTCCATGACCAGATGAAAATGTAAAGAGAAAAGCTTCCTCCAAAGAAAATGGCATATGTTTATTTATAAAACTCTCTGAAGTAGGAAAAATACTGGGGGGTTGAACCCAGGGTGCTTCATCACTGAGCTACATCCCCAGCATCCCCTCTTTTTTTATTTTAGACAGGGTCTTGCTAAGTTGTACAGGCTACCTTTGGTCTCACACTCACAATCCTCCTACTTCAGCCTTCCAAATTGCTGGGATTATGGTGTGTACCACATTGCCTGCCTGGAAAAATAAATTTCTGAACCATCAAAAGGATATAGACTATCACCTTATCTAGGCTTCTTTCCCTCAAAGGTACAGAGATAAATTTAAAATTCTACATAAGCTGGGTATGATGGTGCACCGGTAATCAGTAGGCTGAGGATGATTGCAATTCTAAGGCAAGAGGCAGCCTGTGTAAATTAGTGAGACCATGTGTCAATATAAAAAAAAAATTTTAAATGGGCTCAGGGTGCAGGCTAGTGGTAAATCAGTTGCAAAGTGTGTGCAAGGCCCTGGGTTCAACTTCCAAGTACAACCAAAAAAAAAAAAAAAAAAAAAAATCTATGAAAAGCCTATTTAAAATCACTCTCATTTTGTGCTGAAAATGAATTATCTCCATTAATTCTCTGGTTTTTTGTTTTGTTTTGTTTTTGCAGTGCCAGGAATTGAACCCAGAACCTCATGGATACTAGGCAAATGTTTTACCACTAAGCTGCAACCCTAGTCTTCTCCGTCTTCTTAATTTGTATTCTGTCTATCCCCTCAACCCCCTCTCAAAGATGCTTAGAAGAAAGGAATAAGGTTAAGCTGAAAATAAAACCCTAAAACAATATTCATAAATATTCCAAGTATCCATAATACTTACTTGAGTTGTCTGTTTAATTCTTCAACATAATTCTTTTGGTCTAAGATGGCAGCAATCTGAACATTCCTATAGGGAGGAAAGAGTAGCTTTCTGCTCATTGGAAAGGTGAAAAATATATCGAAATTCTCTAAAAACTGTTGTGAAACCATATCGTAAAACAATGTTTTGCCCTTAAAACAAAGTTAAGAAGCTCTGTAATCACATAGCAATGAGCTGTGTACTAAGTAATATAACTGCTTTTGTCTAAATTATTGGCTGATATTAGACTTAACAATACCACTAATATATTTTATGTTTAAAATCAATTAGATTTTGAAATAACCATCATTATCCCAAATATAGCTATTAAATTGGTTACTAGTAAGTACACATGGGCTGGGATTTAGCTCAGTGGGTAGAGCGCTGCGCTGCAGTTTCTGAGGACCCGAGTTCAATTCCCAGCACCGCAAAAATGGGAGAAGGGCCTGGCAATCCACTCCCAAGGCAATCCCGAAGCACTCAGCCATTGAAAACCCTATGAGGGTCGCTATGAGTCGGATACCCACTCGACAGCACCTAACAACAACAACAACAGTAAGTACACATATGACCAAGAGTACTCCTTCATACAAAAGTCACCTTCTTCTAAGTGATTTTCCCTAATTGCTTTATAAATCTTTTAAAAGAAATAAAAATAAAACAAAGCAGGAACTGTGTTGGGGTGGGAGTGGTACAAACCTTATTGTAAATATATGGGTCTCATCTTCATTCATTCAAGGTTATATAAAAAAACACAAGATATGAAATAACTTAGGAAAATCATACCTTTCTTTATTTCCAATATCTTCTTCATTCTTTAAATACATGGAAAAATCAATCACTCCAACCTGAAGTTAATAAAGTTATTTTTATTTAAATAGGAGAAATAATACTTTATCAAAAGTACCATTAACATGTGTAACAGTTAATCATGGTTGTCAACTTGATTGGATTGAGAGACGCCTATGAGATCAGTAAAGCACACCTCTGTGTATGTCTGTGAGGGAGTTTTCACAGACAATTAGAATATGAGGCCTCTGACTTAATCAATGGTTTGATCCACTGATGAAATCTGAAATCTAAAACGATCAGGAGGTGGTGGAACTGTGGGAGTAAGACGCAGTTGGAAGAAGTGGGTGACTGGGGGCATGGCATGCCTTTGAAGGGTAGATCTTGGCCCTCGCTCTTTTCTATTATTCTTCTGCTTCTGGCCCCTATGAGGTGAGCAACTTCACTCAAGGATGCCCTGCTGCTGCCATCATGCTCTGCCTCACTATAGGCCCTTAGCAATGGAGCAAGCTGATCGAACACTGAAACCTCTGAAACCATGAACCAAAATAAATCTTTCCTCCTTTATGTTTCTCTCAGATATCTGTCATAATGACAAAAAGTCCAACACAATGTGCAACTGAATTTTTCTCAAGTGTTTAACAATGCTACTTACAACTTAGAGCAACACCTGGATCAAAGAGGAAATGTGCAAAATGCAAGACTCGGTATTAATCAGTAATTTCACTTACTTGTGAGTCTAAATCCTCTCCCTTTACACACAAGTTAGCATCTATCACATTCAGTCCAACCAGCAGCCCAACAATTACTGCTCCTTCTTCTTCCATCATTAGGGCATGATACTCATAGAATTCACTGTGAAAATCAGAGGAACAAAAATCTTTAATCACAAATTTATTTCTAAGACTAAATTTTGAAACCTTAGTATCTTATCTGCCTAATCTTGCATCTTATAGACATGGAAACAATCTAAATTGGGTATCTTTAAATTAGCCTTTCCACATGTTAATTTTTTTAAATTTAAATTCTTGTGTGGAAAAATTTAAAGGAATGAACACAACAAAAGATAAAGGAAAATAAGATAAAAAGAAAATGAAAAGAGAAAAGAGAAAAAGTAACAAAGAAAAGGAAAAGAGATAAAAGAGGAAAAGAAATTTCTTTTCTGGATTTTTTGTTTTGGTTTGATTTTGGTTTTTTGAGACACAGTCTTGCTAAGTAGCTCAGGCTGGCCTCAAACCCTCAATCCTCCTGTCTCAGCCTCCCAAGTGTTGGATTGCAGGTATGCACTATCACGACCAGCTGAGAAATTTTGAGAACAAGAAAATAGCTGGGCACAGTGGAGCATGCTTGTAATCCCAGCAACTCAGGAGGCAGAGGTAGGAGAATCACAAGTTCGAGGCCAGAGGCAGCCTGCATAACTTAGTAAGACCCTATCTCAAGATAAAAAATAAAAAAGGTCAGGTGCAATGGTATGAGCCTGTAGTCTCAGCGACTCGGGAGGCAGAGGCAGGAGGATCGAAAGTTTGAAACCAGAGGTAGACTGTGTAATTTAGGAAGACTCTGTCTCAAAAAAGTAAAATAAATAAATAAATAAATAAATAAATAAAGGTGCAGCACTTGCAAAGCATGCAAGTGGAAAGTCCTGGGTTCAACCCCCAGTACTGCAAAGAAAAAAAAGAAAAAGGGAGCCAAGGGGTGCAGCGTAGTGGTAGAACACTTGCAAAGTATGCACAAGCCCCTGGGTTCAGCTACCCAGTACCAAAAGGGGAGGGGGGAAGAGAGAGAGAGAGAGAGGGGGGGGGAGAGAGAGAGAGAGAGAGTGTGTGTTAGAGACAAACAGATCAAAAAGAAAAAGAGGCAACACAGAGGCTTGAAATTCTTGACTCTCAGGATATAGTGAGGTTGCTGATCTGATTATGACATTTTTTATTAGAGCTGAATTCTCAGTTCTAGGATACATTAAGACCCTTGGGATAAATCAGGTGTGGTGGTACATATCTGTAATCCCAAAACAGCCTGGGCTACACAATGAATTCCAGGCCAGCATAGGCTACACAGTGAGACCTTGTCTCAAGAAAACAAAACAAAACAAATGCCAGGCATGGTGGTACAGAGCTTTAATCCCAGTGACTTGGAAGCAAAGGCAGGAGAATCATAAGTTGGAGGGCAGAGGCAGCCAGCACAACTTAGTGAAACCCTGACTCAAAATAACAAAGTAAAAAATGAACTGAGGGGTACAGCTCAGTAGTAGAGTACTTGAAAAGCATGTGTAAAACACTAAGCTTAACACTCCAGTACTGCTAAAAAAAAAAAAAAAAAAAGCTTTTGGAATAAAGACTAAGTGAGGGATAGTTGGGAGTGGTGGCACAGGCCTATAATCCCAGTAGCAACAGAATCACAGGTTTGAGGGCATAGACAGTCTGCATAACTTACTGAGACCCTGTCTCAATTTGAAAAATGAAAAAGGAGATGAGGGTCCAGCTCAGTGCCTGAACACTTGCAAAGTATGTATGAGGCCCTGGGCTCAGTCCCCGAATACTATAAAAAATAAAATAAAAAGAATAAGGTGGGAAAGAACTATGAAACATTTCAAAGCCCATATTCAAGTCAGTGTATCTGATGGGTGTATTTTAAGTGGTCTTAAAAGAGGTTCATCAGTTGGGCATAGTGGCATATGCCTGTAACCCTAGCAACTCAGGAGGCCAAGGGAGGAGGATCTTACGTTTGAGGCCAGAGGCAGCCTGCATAACTTAGCGAGATCTTATCTCAAGATAAAAAATAAAAAAGGAGCTGGGGGTACAGTTCAGTGGGAGAACACTTGCAAAGTGTGAACGAGGCCCTGGGTTCAGCCTGCCAGTATCAAAAAATAAAAAATAAAAAAAGATAATCATCAATTAAAGACACTTATAGATATCTACATTCTTAAAAAATGTTCAAATAAGAGACTTTTGAAAGAAATAGAACAGTGTAAAAACATTCATAGAATAGTTATCACTATGTCATGCTTTCCTCAATAAGTAAAATGCATATTTCTCAATCACTTCATTGTCAGAATACTATTGAGAAATTGCAGTGTTTAAAGTCTGATCATTCTCACTTAACAACCAGGAAAATCAAGATGCAAAACCAGTAACAAGTAAAACCAAACACAGGACCAGATTCCCCAGAACATAGGAGAAGTAAAAGACAACAAGGACAAATAAAGGGTTGTCCTTGGCCAATTCTCTTTGAAGACTGATGGCCTTTCTCTGAAAGTCTGTCTTAAATATTTGACCTATAATTTAAACTGTGCCCACAATACACTTGAAGCATCAATTGGGACATGAAAGATCTAAGAAGAAACGTGGAATTAAAACCTCAAATTCCAATGCAAATTTTTATCCATAGAATCTACTATAATTTAGAAAAATGAAACTAACTTAGAAATATAACATAAATTTCCCCATATTGGATGATTTAAAAAAAAAAAACTTGTGGCATTCATATTTTGGGCTAATTCCTGATTCATGTTACACCCCACCATGATTTTTTTCCTCTCATTTGCTTCTACTTTTATGCCATCTTTTTATATCCTCTGTATCCTTCTACATCACATTTGCAACCCTTTTTGGAAGATAGGATATAAGTGAAATAAAAAATGAAAGTGAATATGACTTTACTAACCTCAAGAGATCCCTTTGAATAATTAAGCAACGCAGGTAATCAGCCATTTTTTTTTGCATGAGGGCCAACCGAAGCCATGCTCTTGCACGTCCCAGGGGTGTCCTAAAAAGAAGAACCAATTGGTCAAAAAGCAGTCTACTTTCTAAAATTATGGACTCTATGTTCTATCTCTGCTGAAGTACACATTAACAAAGAAAAAAGACTTTTTACCATGGTTTTGTATTCGTTCTTATAGTTTTACGCCAGTATTTTGAGCAAACAAACCAATCTCTGGGAAGTAGGTAAACTGGCTCTTGTGGGACATTTAAGTATTATTTTACGTCATGGAAGAAATAACTCGAAATAGTGATAATATTTCTGCATGAAATATCTAAATGGACTAAGCCATCTAAAAATGAATATGCAAAACACATCAATAAGATAGTATAATGCCTTAAAAAATATATGATATATCTGAATTTTAAAAATCCTAATAAGCTGGGCGTGGTGGCGCACGTCTGTAATCCCAGCGGCTTGGGAGGCGGAGACAGGAGGATTGCAAGTTCGAGACTAGTGGAAGTCTATGTAACTTAGTGAGACCCTGTCTCAGGAAGTAAGCAAAAAAAATAAAAGGGCTGGGGGTGCAGCTCAGTGGTCCAGCACTTGCAAAGCATGCAGGCGTGAGGCCCCAGGATCAACCCCCAGTACCACAAAAAAAAAAAAAAAAAAAAACCTAATAAAGCTGGCCGGGAATGGCAGTGTGCATACGCCTGTAACCTTAGCCCTTAGGAGGCTGAGGCAGGATAATCTCAAGTTCCAGGCCACATTGGGCTACTAGTGAATTCAAGGCCAGCCTGGGCTATACAGTAAGCCTTTGTCTCAGAAAAACAGACAAAGAAAATAAATATTTCTTTTCATATTATAATGAAACCAAATCTTATATTTCCTTTTGAGAATTGAAATACCTTTTTACTGTCTTCATTGAAAATCACTAAACTTAATATATTGCTATAAATAATATACAGTGTGAACATCATTTGCTAAACTCTTTTAATACTAAAAAAAAAACCCCTAGATTTGAGTCCCTACTCTTCCACTAATTAACTAACATTTCTGATCTTTATTTTTCATATCTATGCAATTTTTATATCTCCAGCCCATAAGATTCACTTAAACATTAAATGATACTGTAACTGATGTAAAAAGATGTCTTTATCCCAACATAATGCTCAAGAGTTGCCATTTACTTATTTTTATTTTCATTGTTTTATTAATTTTTTTAGTATACAACTTAATGGATTTCATTCCATACATGCTATCATTGTGCATTGCTCATATTCACCTCCCCCATTACCCAGTCATATCCTCCTCCCTACCCCCTTCCTCCTCACCAATGATTCCTCCTTATATTTCTTTTATTTACATACATATACATATACACACATATACACATATACATATATACACATACACACACACACATATACACACACATGCACACAAACACACACATACATACATATCTCCAAATTTTGCCTTAAGGACATAATATGTAATACTTCTCTTCCTTTTCTTGTTTACCCTTTCTTACCGACACCTCTATGTTGTTTTAGGCCCTATTCTCCCCCTACATGGGCTCCTTCTACTTTCATGACGTACATATTTTAATATTGAATACATATTGAAATCTAACATCCACATATGACAGAAAACATGATGTTTGTCTTTCTAGGTATGGCTTAACTCATTTAAAATGATGATCTCTATCTAGTTCCATCCATTTTCCAGCAAATTCCATAATTTTGTCCTTCTTTGTGGCTGAATAAAACTCCACGGTGTATACATGCCACATTTTCCTTACTCATTCATCTGTTGATAGACATCTAGGTTAATTCTGTATCTCAGCCATTGTGAACATTACCGCAATAAACATGGATAAGCAAGTATCTCTATGGTATTCTGACGTACATTCCTTTATTTCTTCAGATATATACTCAGGAGTGATATAGCTGGGCCATATGGTAGTTCTATTTTTAGTTTTTTGAGGAACCTCCTACTGACTTCTACAGTTGCTGCACCAAAGTACATTCTCACAAGCAATGTACTAGGGTTCCTTTCTCCCCAAATCCTTACCAGCATTTGCTGTTTGTGTTATTGATGCTAGCCATTCTGATTCAAGTGAATTGGTATCTCAACACAGATTTTTTTTTTTTCCCCAGTACTTAGGGGTTGAACCCAAGGCCTTGTATATACTTTGCAAGTGCTCTACCACTGGCCTGCAGTCCCAGCACATTTTTTTATTTTTTACTTTGAGTTAGGGTCTTACCAAGTTACACAGGCTGCTTCTGGCCTCAAACTTATGATCCTCCTGCTTCTGATTCCAGAGTCACTGGGATTATAGGCATGTACCACCATGCCCAGCCTTCAGTGTAGTTTTGATTTGCATTTCCCTGATGGTTAAGGATGCTGAACATTTTTTTTTATTAGAAATTTTTAATGTACATCATAATGTGATTCATTTTGACATGCTTTTCATTGTGACAATTTTCATATATGCAATTTAATAAACATTATTCATATAGGTTTGGGAAAAGGACCTGGCAACCCACTCCCCAAAATCAATCTGCCATTGAAAACCCTATGAACAGCAGAGAAGCACTGACAATAGTGTTTCCCCTGTTGTACAGAGGGTCGCTATGGGTCGGATACCGACTTGACGGCACCTAACAACAACAAATAACATTCATATAGGTTACCCCTTACCCTCCCCTATGTTTCCCCCCCTCCTCCCCTTCCCATCTAAGTTTCCCATTCAAGTCTTCTCTATCTTTTACTATATAGTATTTTTCTATATGTCCTTGGGTTCCATTTCTGTTTAAGATAGAAACTTTTCCTGTAGTGGTCTTTGTTTTTATCTTGTTAGAACAATTACATGCGATTTCAAGTCCATTTATATTGACCTCATTCTTATCTTCCCTCCCCCCCTTTTATTATGATCTGACCTTTGAGTAGGATTTTTCCTTCTTGTAATTTTGAATCAGCTCCCTCATATGACTGAGAACATGTGTTGTTTCTCTTTCTGAGCTTGTGTTCGTTCACTTAAAATAATTTTCTCTAATTCCATCCATTTTGCTGCGAATGACCCTATTTCATTTTTCTTGATTGCTGAATAGTATTCCATTGTGTATATACACCATAGTTTTTTTATCCATTCTTCTGTTGAAGGGCACTTTGGTTGATTCCATATCTTTGCT
>VMDO01002877.1:115811-156507 GCA_007922755.1 Pedetes capensis | reverse complement strand
TCCTTTTGCTTTTGCTGCTCGACATTCAAGGGCAAGGTCCAGTGTCTCTCTTGACATGTAATTTGGTCTTTTCTTTTTTTCTTGTCTTTTTAAGAACTTTTTGCTTCCTTCTTGAATGATATCTTTTATGTCATGCCACAACTCTTCTGGTCTCCTGTCATTTGTGTCTAATGCATTAAACCTATTTTTGAGGTGGTCTTTGAACTCAGGTGGGATATACTCAAGGTCATACCATGGCTCTCATGTACTTGTTCTAATTTTCTTCAGCTTCAGTTTGAACTTGCATATGAGAAGTTGATGGTCTGATCCACAGTCAGCACCTGGTCTTGTTTTGACATTTTGTACAGAGCTTTTCCATCGTCTCTTTGCACATATGTAGTCAATTTGATTCTTGTATATTCTGTCTGGTGAAGTCCATGTGTATAGTCTCCGTTTATGATGTTGAAAAAATGTATTTGCAATGAAAATGTCATTGGTCTGACAATATTCTATCATGCAATCTCCAGCTTCGTTTCTGTCACCCAGACCATATTTTCCAACTACTGGGCCTTCTTCTTTGTTTCCAACCTTTGCCTTCCAGTCACCAGTGATTACCAGTATGTCTTGATTGCATGTTTATCTATTTCAGATTGCAGAAGCTGATAAAAGTCTTCCCTTTCTTCATTTGTGGCCTTAGTGGTGGGTGCATAAATTTGAATAATAGTCATATTAACTGGCCTTCCTTGTAGGCATATGGATATTATTCTCTCACTGACAACAGTTTATTTCAGGCCAGATCTTGAAATGTCTTTTTTGATGATGAATGCAACCCCATTTCTCTTTAGTTTATCATTCCCAGCATAGTAGACCATATGACTGTCTGACTCAAAATGGCCTATTCCGGTCCATTTTAGCTCACTGATGCCTAGAATGTCGATGTTTATGTGCTCCATTTCTCTTTTAACAATTTCTAATTTTCCTAGATTCATACTACGTACATTCCATGTTCCAATTATTAATGGATGTTTACAGTTGTTTCTCCTCCTTTTGAGTCGTGTCACATCATCACATTGAACACCCTGGGGTTTTACTCCATTTCCCTCATCATGGTAGACTGTACTTGGAGGAGGCATCTCTTCCCCAGTAGTCTTTTGAGTGCCTTCCAACCTGGGGGCCTCATTTTCTGGCACTATATCTGACAGTGTTTCTTTGCTATCCATAGGGTTTTCAATGGCTAGTTGTTTCGAGAGTGGCTCGCCAGGTCCTACTCCCTTTACTTTCATTAGTGAATGTGTAATTAGTGTTTGATAAAATGACTGTGTTCTTAAACTTAACAAACCAAATGTGGTCATTTAAGAATAAACCCCAATATGCATTATTTATTTTAATATTGCTAAATTTAAGAGACGAGATATGTGCAAAAGAAATTATGTTCTCTTGGACATTTACATCTCACTATCCCTCCAAATGAATAGGTTCAACCCAACTCCATGCAAATTCCAGCATGTGTTGCACTATTTTACCCACTCAAGGAAAACACTATGAATTGGATTACTTCTGTGGAGGGTAGTGGTATTATCCCTCTTGATTGAAGGGTGTTGCTACAGAGTAAATTCTTAATCTACTAGAACAGAAATCAAGTGAAAAAATGTACATATTATCAGGATTGAAAAGTAGAACTTAGAAAATCATTCACTTTTAAATGCATTCAATCATTTAAGAAAGGTATATTAAGCACCTTTGCCAGACAGCAGATAAAAAGCACACAATCAGGTTTCAACTGAGTCTCCATCAGGAAAGGAAAAGAATTACAGGTACTGACAATGATGATATAATGCAGTGCATGCAAGGACAGAGAAGGGCAGAAAATGTCAGAACTCCATCTCTGTACCAGGCACTGACAGCAGTATGTTAGCAACCAGAGATGTAGAGCAGGCAGGAATTGAACATGATGGGAACTCCCTTACAAATATGTTGAGGCACAATAGCCAATAAACTAGCGAAAGCAAAGTCATGAAGCCAGATGCCTTCTGTGAATGCCCTTGGCATTCTACTCTTTGAATTAAGCCAATAGTTCTGAATATGAAACCAATGACATGCTTTCATAAGGAAGAGGTTTTAAATAATATCTATTTGTAATGATATCCAGACACCACTGACATGCACCTTCTTCATCGTGCCGGACCTCTAAAAACTCAAGACCCTTGTCTGTACAGGCCTGTGGCAATGCCTCTTTTCTGCAACTACCTGTAGAGTTGGAACAGTGGAGAAAGTAGGAAGTGGCAGGGGTAAGGAAGCCAGTCTTAAATTCAAAATATTTCATGATAACATTTTAACAGATTAAAAAATTGCTGAGTTAAATAAATATGATGTATGTGGCTTTCAGCTATATTCTTTACTTATGATTTTTTATACAATATAAACTTGCAATTAAGCTTATCCATAATGAAGATATCATGCCAGTCTTTTATGGCATGAAAATTTCTTGGAATATGTGTAATGGATTAATATACAAATATTTAAATTTTTAATTTTTAACAGTAAGAATCAATATGTTGTATCTGACAGAAAAAGAAAAAAATCTCACTTCAACTTATCCTTTTAATGTTCCCAGGTGTTCAGACTCCAACTTTAAATAGAAAAGATTATCAATCTGTCTGAGCTAGCTAACTTGCATTAATATTGTTCCAGAGTCAACACTGTATCCAAACTAAGGAAAATATATAATTACATAAATAAATGAACACAGGTACATGTGCCTATTTATGCATTTATATGTACACAAAATGAACATATGTGTAGCTTTTTGTATTTGTATTATCCCTTTAATTCCATCTCTATCTCTATGAATCTATATTCCATCAACATAGTGTCCTTTATTCAAAGCCACCACTGAATTCCTTAGTCTTCCTAAGACTGCTGCCATTGGAAGATGAAGGAGTTTTAACAACACTGCAACAAAGTATAGCAACTGAAACTGCCTTAATCAATCTTGAGCTTTCACAAAAAGGTTTTTAATTATAAATATTACTTTAGTACCTGAAAGCTGATTTGTATTCACAGAAAGTATATTATAATCCTTACAAGAAACTAATAATGATTTTAATGAAATTGCATTGACTTCAAAGGGTTTTACTATTTGTAAGTTGCTTAATTCAGTCTTTGGAAAATCATTCATTACTCTTTACAAACATCAGCAGGGGAACTACACAGACAATTGTTAGATTAAACTGGTTTTAAAGGTTGCTTTTATTGTAATTGCTATACAAAATAATATATTTTTTAAAAAAATCTCCCTTTTGTTAAATATGATACTATACTTACACCACAGTTCAAACTCTTAGAGTGGGAAGAAAGGCCAGATCTATGGCCCTACTAACAACTTTCTGTAGTCATTAGTTCTGAGACTACTTGACTGGTAAGACTGGAGCTGCTTTGCCTTAATATATTTGCTGCCTCGCTTATTTGAGAAGTTTATCCATGACATGAATAAAAAGAAAGAAGACCCTTAGCACTCCAAGCCCCATTTCCTACATCAAATTCTTCATTTATCTGAGGAGAAACTTTCAATTACAGTCACCAAAATTTAGCAAGCAATTAGATGATTAATCCACTTAGAATATAGATCCAAGGATAGCTATTACTTACGAAGAAAATTGACAAGGTGTGTGCCCTAACCCTTCTGTCCACTGATACAATCAAAATATCAATAAACAAATAAGAATTAGATATATTCTTAGGACTTCAGAAGAAACAAAAGATTATACATTATTTCCAAATGCAAATATTTTAAAGTTGGGTTCTACTGAAATAATACTGAAATCCCTTAAAAGAAAAGCACAACACATTGGAAACAAAATAATAATAATGTGATTTTGATTAAAAATATCAGCTACTAGAAGGTACTTTCCATCAACCATATATCAAAGTTTCTATGAATTGTCCTCAAAATACCTCTATTCTCACTACCAAGTACATTCAAAATTAAATTCTTTGCTAAGCTTTAATATTTTCTATATTTAGCTTCCAGTGTATGCATTCATTAACAAAACACATCAATAATCCATCATGGACTATACTATAAGGAAAGGAACTCAAAAACAAATTAAAATATAGTCTCTAACGCCAACTTCTTCCCTGAAGAGTAGATGAAGCAGGTATATGGAGAAGTGAAATATATAACTCCAAAGCACAGTGGATAAGAGAGCCAAGTACCACAGTGGCACACAAAGAGGCCATCAGGTCCCAGAGTAGTGAAGTAAGTAATCTATAAACTGGTTCTTTTTTTTTTTTTTCTCAGAGGACTAGCAGATTTCCCAATAAACATTTATTGAATGAATCACAGGTAGGGTAGGAAAGGAATAACATGTGCTATGGCAGAAGTATGAAAGAATAGTGTGCTATTTTTTAAGAATAGAAAGTGGTTTAGTATCACAAAAGTATGAAATATATTACATGAGGCCTGGGAATGTAGGTCAGTGGTAGAGCACTTGCCCAGCATTCCCATAGCCCTGGGTTTAATCCTTAGGACATTAAAAAAAAAAGTAATGACAATATAAGAGCAGCCCATGATAAGGCAAGCCAGAGACCCTAGAATCTGAACTTGATCCTGTAGACAATGGAGAACAAAGTAGGCAATAAATGGACAGATGCCAAATGCCTAATAGCCCAGAATCCAGATAAGATGTCTTGCAAAAGTTCTAGAAGAAATAATGGGGCCTAAACTAAGTCAGCCAGAAATAGGACAGAAAGTGACAAATTCAAGATATATTTCTGAAGTAACTGACATGAGCTACTGACTACTTAGTTCTGTGGATTAAGGAACAAAGACAATCAAGTCAGTTTATGACTTTTTAGGCTTCCATAATTGAGAATATGATGATGTCATTAACTAAGATGGAAAATACAGAAAATGGAAGAGAAAGATCAGTTCTTAACATGTTTAGTTTGAGGTTACCACAATATATTTAGGTATAAATGCACAGTGTGCTCTTGGAAACACTGCCAATATCATAGGGAAAAAGAGAGGTAATCAAGATGTTCATAGGAGCAAGTGACACCACACACAAGAGAGACAAAATCATGACACAGACATCCAGTGGTTGAACATTTAAGGACCTATCACAGTAGAAGGAACCACAGTCAGTAAGCAACTTACTTAGAAACAATGACAATTTGATTTCTGTATTCTAAATTTACTTTAAAAATAAATAAAGCCACCATCATATAATCTATTATTTGAATCAGTGTAGGTAACCTCTCACCTATCTAACTGTGTGATTGCCTGTGTTTCCAACTCTAGAGCCACAAATGAGCTATTCTTCTATCAACCTTTTCAGCAAGAGACCATTTCACTTATATAACATGCCTGAGCAGATTTTAAAACAATGAACTTGAAAGAATGCAGAGTGAGCAAATTCTGAAGTTTATTAAACCTGACAATTTAATATTTATGTAAGTTGCAAGTGCTAAGCATAATTGGACTTAACTATTGGCTTAAGTTTAATGGGTTGTGAATTTTTCTTCATTATCATAGTTTTGCTTGCTCTTTGAGCTCATTTAACCAAATTAAGAAAAGAAAATTTGAGCCAAATTCTACTGCAACAAAGAAATTGTTGAGCTGACCTGAAACCACTGAGTAGAAGAATGGGATTTTTCCATTTCCCAAAAGGGAAAAGCTTAAGTGAAGATCAGTGGTTGGAAGTCAGAAAACTGAGGCTGGGACTCCACGTCTGCTATTTTGTGTGAGAGTTTGGGTAAGGTAAGCCTTGAGAAGCCTCACTTTCCTAAAACATAGACATGATATGAACCATTTGAGATTATGGATGAAAAAAGAATGTACCTGCCACAATCACCTGGGAGAATGTCTCTGCACATGATATCAAGTCAGTGAACACTGGCTCCTTTCTGCCTCAAAAGACCTACAACACTTTGAGGTCTTTTTACTCATCTTCATAAATGTTGGTGACGCAAGTGTACTACACTTGCTAAGGGTTGATTATCCTAACAGCTATTACAAGCAGCTGTATGATACAATTGGTTAGCATATAATTAAGAAGTACATGAGTCTAGCATAAATGAGGCCCTCCTGGCAAGTGGAGGAGGGGGTCAACAGTGTACTGCATCATATTCCTGAACCTAAACTTAAAGGATACTTCTTTCTACTTCATTTTATGGCTATTAAAGTACAAGAACAATGAATGCATTCACATATGTGGACAAAGTCTCTATGATGTGATGTCTCCAGGAATTATCTTGTGGGATGTAGTAAGGAGAGAAGAAAGAAAGGAATTCTGAGAGGAAGAAAATGAGGGAAAATAAAGGAGCAGGGAAGTATCTAGATAGGAGTTCTTATATACGTACAGTAACACACGTCACACACACACATAAACCAGGGGCAGGAGATGCTAGCCAAAAAGCATGACTCTGTAATCAGAAAATGCTCAGGCCAGCGGGGCCCTAAGACAGACCATACCAACCTAGTTTTCTCTCCTTTTATATATTTATATATTTACCAGAAAGTAGCATCTCACCTTTCAACCTACTAAGAGATGTGAAACATATGTAAGACATATATTCCTTATGTGCAGGCATCAAGGAGCGTGAGATATAGAAGAGAGATGAAATGAGTTTCCAATTTATTTCCAGAGAGCAAATAAGTACCTCTAGGAAGAGGGAAACTGACCCCAGATGCCATTCAGTATTCCAAGCATTACTCTGCTTCATGTGTCCTGCTATTCTGAAATCTATCCATTCTTCTCCCTTTCCTCCAAAGCTATCTCCTACTCTAGAAGACCATACTAAACATATTTATTTTATTTTTATTGACCTTAAATTTTTGCTATTACATCAATTTTATTTCTATATTCTAGAAAGGTAATTTTAATGTCTATATAATAAGCTCTATCTTACCTCCTTAGTTGCCAAGTATCAAGAACTTTATTCAACATACTCACAATACATATTACTTAGATTATAATTTATTCCAGGTAAATAAAACTCCTGGTTTACAGCTGACCTTCACAAACCAGTCTTTCCCTTTGACTCCATTTGAGCAGCCCTCACTGGAAAGCAGATACATCCAATCCATGGCCCATGGGCTGCATGTGGCCCAGTACAGCTAGTAACACAGCCCACAAAATCTATTAACATCATGTGTTTTTTAGCATTTATTTTCTTTGTGACCACCTTTATCATGCATATTCACTAAGTATATTATATAATTTATGTACAACTCAAGACACTTCCTCTTTGCTTGATGTGGCCTAGGGAAGCCAAAAGTTTGGACACCCCTGCTGTAGAGTGAGGAGAGTAGCCCCAGGAAGGGAAACCTTTATTTGAATCCTTAATTACAACAGAACTCCAATCAGGGTTACAGTAGAATTACTCATAAAAGCAATGATGGAATAAGGAGGAAGAGAAATAGCCCCTGTTTATAATGCCATTTGCAATGGAGGATAATTGACCCTCAGTACAGTTTTCTTATGATGCTAAAATTCATGGAAATGAACAGAATGACCATTTAAATAATATAAGCTAGTATTCATTTCCGTAAAATAAGATGCAAGTCTAGGAGTTATAGTTTTAGGCACTAACAACTTTAAGGGATATTTTCATGTGACAGTAAACTTTATGAGAAATATTATTTTGATGCCACATATTCATATGTCAAGCATAATTCAGCTCACGATAACATGGAGAGTTACTGTCACACTTGAGCTGCAAATACCAGTGATTATACAACTGCAGCCTTTAACATGCGTTGTATTATGACTGTATGTCCCATGACAATGCTTTCTTGATACTTAACTTTCACATATGGCTTAGAATAAAAGAAAAAATTTTGAACTCAAGTCTATGATGCATCTATAGAACTCCAACATAAAGTGAAGAGCTTATTATTGCTCTATTAACCTAGATAATTAAAACAGCTGCACTAAATAATTCAGGTTCTCAAATGAAAATGGGTGGTTTGATGATCTGCATCTGTATTAATGAGGCATAAAAAACTGCCTAATGTGAAATATTAACAAAATATATTTTGCTTATGGTGGAATAAGAACAGCATAAAGAATTCTCAATAAGGAAACTGGATAACAGAAGCATGATATAGTTCTAAAACCTAGAATACCTCTTAGGAATCCATGGTACATTTTAGGGCTCTCTTGTCACTCAAAAGAGCACACATGTCTAATGCAAGCAGCATATTCTTAAAGAGTCACTTAGAAATATTTGTACTCTAAGAGTCTCTTCTTCTGGCTTGACTCTTCCTCTACTGCATGGCATCTGAGAATCTGAATTAGCCATCTGCATTCATTAAGTTAGTAGTAACATGGGAAAATCTTGTAGCAGGTTCAGTAAGTGGCTACTAATCCCTTTTAGATTAGTGATGTCAAATTGATGATGTGAATAGAATTTTGAAACTATGCCTAAAGAATAAAAGAAGGACCAGGCATTGTGGCATGCACCTGTAATCCCAGAAACTCAGGAAGCTGAGGCAGGAGAATGGGCAAATTCAAGGCCAGAGGCAGTCTGTGCAAATTAGAGACTTTGTCACCACAAAAAGGTGGGGAGGGGCGCTGGAGGTTCAGCTCAGTTGGGGAGCACTTGCCTAGCATGTGTGAGGCTCTGAGTTCAACACCTCAGTACTTAAAAAATTATTTATTTTTAAAAGGAAGAAGAAGGAAAAAAGAGAAATACTCCTTTGATTATCTTAAGTCTGGAGTGTTTTAGAGGAAATATTTCTTTAGGAATCATAATAAGGTGGACAATATGTTTTTTATCTCCTCAATTGGGAAAGGATAAATGGGCCAGAGACAGAGAGAAAGAATCTGCACAAGTCAATGTATTAGAGACCTTTTATATACTGGTGAGACCCCTACATGATTAACAATGATGGAACCTGATGAACAACAGGCATCTCCATGATTTCTACACATTACCCCATAACATTAGAGGACCAAGATCATCAGTGCACAAAGTTCAAGGTAACCACTCACAAAATCAATATTCTATGACATCTTGTCTCATCCTAAAAGTCAGAGAGAATTTTATATTCACTTTCTGAATAAATCTACTTTTCTTTAAATATTAAATAATGCTTGTCTTCTCTAAATCTCTGAATCAAGTTGTTGTTTCTGAAAAATAAACCATATTAATTCTGCATCTGTACATATACGTGGTTAAGCACCAGCCTCTGAGCACGTTACCATGGAAGCTGGTCTGGATGATTCAAGGGTCACCTCAGAAAAGGCAGAGGCTAAGGCAGGAGGATCACAAGTTTGAGGCTAGAGGGAATGTTTGCAATGAAATGAAAGCCTGTCTCAAAATAAAAATTAAAAAGGGGCTAAGGTGCAGCTCAGTGGTAGAGCACTTTCTTAGCATGTGTGAAGCCCTGGGTTCAACCCTCCAGGCATTGCAAAAAATATATTTATAGAAAAAGAAAGGTCAGTAGGATAAGGACACAGGCTTTGAGATCAGGGCTTCTTGAAGTATGGCTCTGCCTCAAACCATGTAGCTTTGATCATTTTATCTTAGTTTAATTTCTGCATCTGTAAATTCTCAAAAACACTGCCCATCTGGTAGGATTATCATGCAAATAAACTGATTTAGTAGGTGATAAACATGCGACAGGATGCTCATTATATGGGTGTGTGTTACCATTTGAAGGTCTCCAGTCATCCATACAAAGAAACTACTGAAACACAAGCAATTGAGCATACTTGAAAAAATGGGGCTTTTAGAGTAAAATTAAATAAAAATACTAAATGAATGTAACATCCAATTGTGAACATTACTGTTTAACTCTCTTTCATTTACTAATAGATTTTTTGTAAGTACTAAATTAATCTACAATAAATTATTTGCTAATAATTCACAGACATGGAAGGGACCTATGAATGTTTAATATTTTTCTTTCAGTCATTTGATATTTTCTGTCTTTTTAACCATATCTATTCCTTTCTTATATACATAGTATTTGGGGGGATTCAGGATAGTTACACATCAAAAATTCCCATAAATATTGAATAAGGCAAACTTAGATTTATATTAGTTCTGATTATGAGCTGAATTATTAAGGCTCACTGTACCCAGGTTCCCCATTAGTAAAATGGGAGAAATAATTTGCAACCTACCTCTCAGGAGTAGGGTTAAGATTAAATGGATTGATATATAGACTAAGGTGATATCAGGAAAAGTATAACATGCACTTTTAAGCATTGTGACCTAGTAGCACAGATTTTGTAAGTGATTATTATTAGTCATAGTTGTGTAAACTAACACAATTGCAGTGTACCCATAGATTAAATAGAGATATACTTTGCAAGACTTCTATAAATAATAAGATTTGCTTTTATAAGGTACTTTACATAATGTTTGACACACAGTAAACACTCAATAAGTAGGGCTATTACCAATTTTAGTTTTCAGAGGGAAAAAAACAGAGGCATCAGAATGTCTAGGGTTTGGCATCAACATCATTTTGCTGCTTAGTGTCGATTCCACCATGGGTTTCTAGGTTTCCTAAGGCCCAATCCATGTCCTCTTCACCATGTGGCCTCCTAAAGATATCCGACTTTAAGCTAAAAACAAGCTCAGGTGGTTCCTTCTCTTTTAATTCTTTGTTAAGCGAAATGAAAACATAAATCATTCCATATGTGTAGTAAAAAAGCATTGGATGTTATTAAGCTGTTAAAGTCGAGAACTGGATATGTTAAGCATCACAAAATGACATTTCAAGTATTTACCCATAAATATTCAGTTTAATTGCCATGTGCCAAGTTACTGCTTGGCATACCACTGTGGCTTCATTCACTGATTTCAGCTACAGGGATGCTATTTCATTCCGTCTAGTTCCACTTTGTTATTTTATTTAGTTTGTAGAAGAGTTTCAATTTCCTGACTTATTTTTTAATTTTCCATATAATCACTTCATTAAACTATAAAATAGGAAGTAATCTGGTTTAGATGAGAAGGCAAAATGTTAAAACAAAACCCAGAAAAATAGCTCTATTAGCAACTGTTAATGATCTTCAAGTAAATTTTTCTAAACCTAGGTAATGACATTAAAATTTTACACATCAATAAGCATGATGCTTTATATTTTAAAGCTGAAATGAGTCTTTTGGTAGAAATTCATGGCTTATTCTTTTTAAAATACTTGGATACTGAAATATCTGATAAAATAATACAACTGAAAGATTACACTTCATAAAATTAAAATGGACCTAAATATTTAATGTTTCACAAGTGAAAACCTTTTCTTTATTATAATGCAACTCTTATAGAATGACAAGCCCTATGTTGTTGTTGTTGTTGTTAGGTGCCGTCGAGTCGGTATACGACTCATAGCGACCCTCATAGGGTTTTCAATGACTAAGTGCTTCAGAATTGCCTTGGGAGTGGATTGCCAGTCCCTTCTCCCATTTTTGCGGTGCTGGGAATTGAACTCGGGACCTCAGAGACTGCAGCGCAGCGCTCTACCCACTGAGCTAAATCCCAGCCCGACAAGCCCTATAGAAGCTGATTATTCATTTGAAATACAAAAGGATTAATGCTAAATAAGTTCACCCTGTCCAAGTCACTGAGATTATTGTTTGTAATGATCACAGGTATTAGCAGGACTTGCCATGTGTGCATGCCATCTTTATAAAGATATCACTAAAAAGAGGAAGGTGATACAGGTAAATAGAACAGAAAATAGGATGGATGAAAAGAAAGCAAAATAGAACAGAAGCCGCATTATGCTACAAATTTCAAACAGTCATTGCTTTCATAACATCAACTATACTGTTTTTGTATCTAAACATCCTATAAATCATACTTTTTATATAATAAATCCAGTAAATATATATTTATATTCCATATTCTATTGTTTTACTTTTTATATGTTTCACCACACCATTTCCAAAAACATTGAAAAATCTGCACTTATTTTAAAGACAAAAAATGAAGTATAAGCATTTGACTCCTCAAGGAAAGGAACTGAAAATAGTATTGGGATAAAATGGAGAGGCAGGAGATAGACAGTGAAGGTATTTCTAGCAAAATGGAAAGACAAGAGAAAACACAAGGACCACTGTGTCAGTCATGAAATAGGAACACACTAGACAGAAAAGGCAAAGCAGAAGAATAAGTCAACGAGAATGCAGAGATTTCAAACCTGGACAACAGGGAGAGGCATGGTAGACCTGTAGACTAACACAGGAATGCAGTGTCTGGCAGGAAAGCTCACTGAGGTATGAAAGAATGAAACATCAGTCCATGTTGAGATTGAAGGTGCCATACTAGTGTAAGTAATACGTTCCTTCATCTTTTTCTAGTAGAAAACAAGGTATAGTTTCTGGCATGCTGCAGATCACAGTAAGACACTTAAGAAGTTAGGTATTTTCCCCGTAAACTGTCTTAATGTGATAATAGCGTACAGCTCCACAGTCCCAGGTGAGCAGGAGAGAACTTTCACCTCTGAATGGAAAGACAGGATGTATTCTGTGTCCACAATAAAAATCCTGTAATCAGTTTTGCATAGGTAACTGCAGAAAATGGTCAACCCAATGAAGCCTGGAACAGCAAGAAACATGGATATTTATAACCATGAGCAGTGTAGTGGCTTCTGTTTGGCTAAACCACTAAAATCAAGTGCTTAGACTATAGTTCTTCTATCCAATAAAGTCCTGAGATAATGCAGAAATCACCCACAGGACACTGAGCCATTCCATCAAATATGTCTGTCACAAAGATCATGCGTGCTTCTCAAATTACTTTGCATAAGAAAGATGTTTCTATTTAAGAACACAAAGTCTGCTTCTATCATGCTGAGAGCCAGTTGGTAATCTTTTCTGAAAGCCTTATCTTTACTGGGTTAGTGTCATTGTAGTAGAAAAACCAACCCAAACAAACTTATGGGGGAAGAAGTTTACTGGGAGCTCACAGTTAGAGAATCAGTCCATAACTGTGGCAGGGCAAGCATTGATGTGGTGGCAGTAAGACCTGTGGCAGATAACTTGTGGGGATGGTGGACCAGGAACAGACAGCGACTTGGGCTGTAGGTGCAGGGCAAAAATCTCTGAAGGTCTTTGCCCAGGGAGCTACTTACACAAAGCAGAAATCCCACCCAGAAAAGTTTCATAGCCTCCCAGGAGAGAGCACCACTAGCTGATGATCCAGTGCTAAAGCACTGGGGTGGGGGGTAGGGAGTTTCACATCCAAACCATGCCAGTTAGTGTCTGTGGTATGAGTATGCGGGACAGACAGCCCCCTCTATTCAGGTGGGTCAGCTAGAGAACTGACAGCAAACCTCTATCCCAAACTATATACTTACTGTCCTTGCTATTTATTTGAAATAAACACTGCAATCTTGATGGTGTCTTTTTATGTATCTTCATGTGCATAAACCATGCCATTTAAGCTCTATCAAGTTAATTATTAATTTTTAAAGATTTAGCCTTTGTTGATTTAGTATCTCCTACATTCTTAAGTATCTGTGTAAGTTTCTATGTCCATTTTTGTAGGAATGATTGATATAAGGGTAAACAGCTCTCTATAGTGGGCATTAGTACTTTAAAATAGTATTTAATGTGTCTCTAAAAGTTTTCTTTGCCCACAACATCTCTATTGCATCAGAATTAATTAAAGAAGTCAATTGTAGTTGTACTTTTGTTTTCTCTTTCTCACCGGAGGTACCTGAGGCTTCAAACTAGTGTTTGCACAATGTCTATAAAAATGTTTCCTAAGAATTACTTTAAGAAGATTCAACACCAAGAAAAAGGAAGTGCTGACTAAAACTTACATCAGACAGAAGGTCTGAAATGAATCTTTAGTAAATTTGAAAAAATGTTTAAATTTTCAAGAATACATAAACATATTAACATGCTATACATACTATGAATAGTGTTTTCAAGAATTATACTACAGATCACTATAGAGACATTAATCTTTCAGTAGCAGGTTTCATAAACAACTAAATCTACTTTTAGGTGACTATACAAAAACAGTGTTACCATGTGCACTCAAAAGACACTTTTAAAAGTGTTCATAGCATTTCTGTATTAGCTTTGCATGAAAGTCATTAACAATAAAATCAATTACAGTGCATTAACAACAGAGTACAATATAGCTGTAGGGTGGCAGATCTACAAGTTCTTGCATGGGAACACAGACTAGATCTTCTTACTGAATGATAGTCAAACAAGTACAACCCATGTGATATGAAACCATTGGTTAAAGCAAACAGATCTTAAACTATAAAAGCATATTTTTGTGTTCTGCAGCTATAAAACTTCAGTACATTAAGAAGGATCTGGAAAGATTTATGGCAAACTGCCACGACGGGTTACCTCTGGAGAATGAGATGATGAAGGCTATCATGCTTTTTTATTTCTATAAGCTTTGAGTATTTTCAGAAGGAATTAATTCATGGATCATTTGTGTGTGTTTAGTATTAAAAAGGAATACATTTAAATTGAAACACTGAAGAAATTTCACATCATTTTCTATGAAACACTATTAGCATGGTTTAGCAGTTGTCTCAAGTTTGATAGCTTGAAATTATAATTAATGATTTTAATTCACGACATTCTGTGGTCAGCTACAGCATTGCTATGAACTACTACTATGCATTTAAAATGATCAGATATTGAAATTAAAATGAAAAGCATTATTACTTATACAACAATAGCTTAATACTTTCATGTCTATATTCACTATTCTATTGTTCAATAATGCAGTCCTAAAATTCATACAGCCTGCAGCCATACCACTGTGGTGTCAGATCTCATCAGGTTTCAGAAGCTAGGCAGGGTTAGAATTGGTTAGTACTTAGGAGGGAGACCACTTGGGAACCAGGTGCTGTACCCTTGGGAGAAGGACCCAGCAACCCACTCCCAAAAATCAATCTTCCATTAAAAACCCTATGAATAGCAGAGAAGAACTGAAAATAGTGTTTCATCTGTTGCACATATGTTCCCTATGAGTCGGACACTAACTCGATGGCACCTAACAACAAAAACAACAACAAAATTGGTACAATTAATAAAGGACTTGTATTTCACTTTTTACTTATATATTGAGGGAAGAAAGTTAACTTTCTATTACATCCAACACATAATATATATTCAAAAATGTGGCTTTTGGGAAATAGTATAAATAATAAATGCAAAACTGCATTAAGACAATGTTATACTAAAAAGGTTTTAAATTTAAAATTGTGTACATTCATCTCAGTGTCCTCTTTTTTTTCTGGAAGGAGGAGGAGAACAGGAAGAGAGAGGGGCAGGCAGTATCCCTATCATTAATGCTGAGGATATAAACATTATAATACATTAATATGCTTTCCTCCTGGAGAACAGAACACTTCAACCTCACCTGCAAATAGATGAGGGCTATTCCCCTACTAACATTTTATTCTTTCAACAAAAAAGGAACACAAATAGGAAGAAAGTGAATAGTAAAATATCACAGCATTACCAAGTCTCTGATATCATTATGTCAAGTTTTCTCCCTATAGATTTAAATCTCTGCTTCTCCAACACCCCCATAAAATGATCACTCACCTTTTCCTCCTAAAATTGCCCTGGTAATTTTCAGGAAGCTGAAATCATCCCAGAGTTCTTCCTGGGACCAATCCAAAAATCTGCCACTCTCTGATCTTCACTGGGCTGTCTGAACACAAAATGAACCTAATCCCTCTTCTACATGACAGTCCACAGAGGCAAGCACTGGTTTCATAACTGGTTTACTTATTTTTCTTACACCCTGAGGGACCAGAAGAATTACATTTCCACATTTTTACCCTACTGTCTTTTCTGCAAGAACTTTCTTAAATGAATAGTCTGTCTTCTTAGAAACAGTTCCTATTCAAAGAGAATGGTTATTCCTATGCTACTTTTTCTCTAGAATGTGAAGCCCTTCACAGTTTAGCGTGTCTCAAAGGCAGTTAGAATATGAACTTCACTTATTTTGTTTTGTTATCTCACACCATATTAACTTCAATGTTCTGTCTTCCAAATATGAATAAGGCATGAGTAATCCATTACTGAAAATGTGATTTAAGTTATGTTTCCCAAAGCGGCAAAGGCTTTGCTATGCACAAAGTCTGTCCTGGCTTTCCTTACAGCATCCAACATTAATGTGTGTGGTATCTCATCAGACTGAGCACTGGCAGCAAAGTCTTACTAGGAAAAAAATTTTCCCTGGCCATGGATAATCAAGCTTATATAGTCACTGGCTCCATTTGCAATGAATGTATGAACTGGTTGTGATATTTGGCCTCAGCTGGGAATGTGTACATTGGGAAACATTTTACCACTGTATGAAATGACTGTGAAATCAATGTGAGTGTTCATCTGGGGGTTGCAGACAAATTTTAGCAAATAGGTAAATTCACAAATTTGGAATTCAAGAAGGAAGGCTGATTGTAATAAAGAGGACAAGCATAATTTTAGGAGTCCATATCATTTCCCTTTTGTGTGCAACTATACAGTGTAAATTCTATAATATTCTTGTGGTTGGGTGCTGTCGAGTCAGATTTAACACTAACCTGTGCCATGCACACAATCATTTTATGTTTGAGCCACTGCTGCAGACACTATGTTTCTTCTCATTTTGAGTAATGCCACATCAGCAAAAGGAAGTCCCAAGGGCTTTACTCCATTCCTGTCATTAAGGTCCACTCTAGTTTGAGGAGGCAACTCTTTCCCAGTCATTTCTTGAATGCCTTCCACCTTGGAGGGCTCATTTTCCAGCACTGTATTTGACAGTGCTTCTGTTATTTGTAGGGTTTTCAATAGCTAATTTTCCTGGGAGTGGCCTGCTGGATCTTCTCCTTAATCTGTCTTAGTCTGGAAGCTCAGCTGAAACTAGGGTGGTCCTGCGAGTATCTGAAATACCAGTGATATAGCCGTCAGGATCACAGTAACACGCAAGCCCCCATAGCATGAAAAGTTGATGGATACACTGGGGTCAATATTCTTATTTCCTTTCAAAGATTGCCACTAGAAAGAGGTTCACGCAAGAAAAAGGAAGACATACACAGGATCTGGAAAGTTGGGACTGTGGCCATTTAGGATGTTATTACATGTTGTTGTTGTTGTTTGTTGTTGTTAGGTGCCATCGAGTTGGTATCCGACTCATAGCGACCCTCATAGGGTTTTCAATGGCTGACAGTTTTGGGATTGCCTTGGGAGTGGATTGCCAGGTCCTTCTCCCATTTTTGCGGTGCTGGGAATTGAACTCGGGACCTCAGAGATTGCAGCGCAGTGCTCTACCAATTGAGCTAAATCCCAGCCCGTTATTAGATGTAGCTAGTAATTTTTCATAGAGAAGTACTTACCATGACGATTGACCAAAGTCTAAAACAGAATTGTACAACAGTCAGCCCTGAGAAGTCCCGAGACTTCACCAAAAATTCACATAGACCAGCAACTGCCCCAAGGGCAAGTACTTCTTATTTTTCCACTTTGAGAACTAAACCAGCTCAAGCCAATTTAAAGAAAAGGAATATCCATTCTTTAGACTTTCTTGCTCCATCTTTTGTTTGAGCTAATAATTTGTTCTCCATTTGGGGAAGAAAAGGCTATTTTTTTAGCTGCCTCTTTCCCTGCCAGCCTCCTTGGATAATGTTCTAAGGCTTTACCAAGAATGACATGTTAGACCACTCTAATACAGCTTAGCCATTGAAACTGAGCACAACTGAAGAAAGCGCTCAATTAGCAACTCCAACTTCAAAGGCTGCATTATTCTCTCCTCAATACACATGTGTACCTCACATTAGCATTAATGGGAGCTATGGGAGCTCACAGCTCGGAGAATACACCTCCAAGTCTGTTTGCTTGATGAGCAGGCAATTAAACCTTATGGCCCAAATTCTTCAAAGAGGGCATAGCAAATACACCAACCACTGACACAAAATCAAGTGTGCTCACTTTGGGAAAAGTAAGCTATCATCTCTTTTTAACATGAAGAAAGAGCTGCCTAAATTAGGCCTATTTTAATTTCATTTATCATCTTAGACATAGACAATACCTTTTCAGAGTGTTTTGAGAAAAGTCACTTCTCCGATTTAAAAACTGAACTTTATATTTTGATAAGCATCAGTCCACATTGCTTAAAAGAGTAGCCTCAGAGATAAAAACGTCTAATAAGACCAAGACCACTCTAAGCGAATTTTCTGTACATAAAATCTAGCATTTTCTTGTTTTATTTTTATAATTATTAATGCTCAATAGCATTATCCTAACTTAAACTTAGAAATAAATTAGTTTGACATTAAAAAATAGATTTGAGAGTAATCTCATACTAGATATCAAGAAGTTACAATTTTCATTCCTTTTATTCTAAGGAAATTTGTCCAAAGTATTCAACATGTTGTCAATACATATTTCATCTTCAGTAAAATATCAACATATGGTAGTTTGTGCTATTGACTTTATTTATGATTGACTTTATTTATGTTTTATAAAGAGGAGCTAATCAAGCAATTTCCAGGGTTCCAAAATAATTGATCTAGTATTGACACATAATAAAATCCTCCCTCTCATCAGGTATCAAGTCTTGACTTTTTAATTACATGAGAAATGAAGATTATCTGAGGTACTGGATCATAAGTACAAATCAATCAAACTGCAATGAGCTAATGAACTTGTCAGAAAGACATCACTGGCCCCACCAAGCTTATGGGAATGCTGAAATGTTAGGAGATTTCAAATTGTAATATGGCAGATGAGATAGGTGAAAATTCTACTTTTAAAATTTCATCTACTACATGGCCTTCATAGTATCATTTTATATTTAATATTAAACACCTTGTATTACAACTTGGATAGCTACCATCTCCTCATGAAATTTTAAAGCTGATGTGTTACAGAAGGGACTCAAAAACAAACAGTGATTCCTCACTTTAGGTTCTACTGCAAAGTGAATAAAGAATGATAATCATTGGTAAGATAATAAATCATGGTTTGTGCCTAAGAGAATTTTTAATGATGGCAAATAGAGAAGAAATTTACTATTTCTAATTTTAAAATATTGTGGGTTTTTTTTCTGTTGGAGCCACAATCCTATTCATCAAGGTAAAAGTTACTCAAAGGGCATCTTATTTTCACATAATATCTCATAGAAAAACCCACCTTTCCAATGAGAGATAGGCTAGTGATGCTTTTACAGAGGGCCTAGGCAGTGTTACTCTTAAGCATTTGATCTTTGAATTACTTTGGCTAAAAATGCTAAGAATTTCGCTAATATCCTTGCTGGATATGGTTATGTCCTCCATGTTGCTCAGCAAGCTTCACCAGCTAATGTGAAACTCATCCAGAACTTGAGATGGGGCACAGAACACAATCGTTTCCTTTGGAAATTCACTTAGTAAAGGTCTAACTGGGGATTCCTGTGTTCTGGAGGGAGCACAGCTTCCTGCAGTATCAACTTCACCCGGTGGAACTGGGTGCCCACAGTGCACCTACAAGAACATACGAGGTTTTTTTTTTTCTTCTTTCTTTTGTATGAGGATTTGAATCCAGGGTCTTGCGCCTGCCTGCTTTGTAGGTGCTGGACCGCTGTGCTGCGCCCCCATCCAATATTTTTTACTTTTTGAGACAGGGGCTTGCTGGGTAGCACAAACTACCTCTGATCTTGGGCTTGTGGTCCTCCTGTCCCCACCCCCCAAGCCGCTGGGATTGCAGGTGTGCACCACTGCACCTGACTAGAAGTGTTTTATATGTGTGTGCGAGTGTGTATGCATGGTTTTGTTTTTGTTTTTGTATTAATTTTGGTGGGGTTTTTTTGTTGTTGTTTCCTGGGGTTTTTGTTTTGTTTTGGTTTCGTTTGGTTTTTTTGTTGCTGTTTGTTTTTGTTGTATTGTACTGGGGTTTGAAACCAGGGTCTTGCGCCTATTCGCTTTGTAGGTGCTGGACTGCTGTGCTGTGCCCCCAGCCCATATTTTTTGACTTTTTGACACAGGGTCTCACTGGGTTGCGCAGGCTGCCTGTGATCTTGGGCTTGCGATCTTCCTGCCTCCGTCCCCAAGCTGCTGGGAATGCAGGTGTATACCACCGCACCTGAATATAAGTGATTTTATACATGGGTGGGAGCGTGTATGCTCTGAGTTTTTTTTTCTTCCTTTCTTGTTTTACTCTCTTCCCTCTTTCTATTCTCCTTCTCTTTTTCTTATGCTATATATGCGTCCTTGTATTAATTATTTTATCATCAGAGCCCGCACACATCTGTCAGTTTGCTATGGGGGCTTGCGTGTTGCGATGAGTCTGAGAGATCTGCCACTGTAACCTCAGACATGAGCAAGGTTACCCATGGTGGACAGGTTTTCAGCTGAGCTTCCAGACTAAGAGAGACTAGGGAGTAGGACCTGGCGAGCCACTCTCGAAACAACTAGCCACTGAAAATCCTATGGATAGCAAAGAAACACTGTCAGATATAGTGCCAGAAAATGAGGCACCCAGGTTGGAAGGCACTCAAAAGACTACTGGGGAAGAGTTGCCTCTCCAAGTAGAGTCTACCGTGATGAAGGAAATGGAGTAAAACCCCAGGGAGCTCAATTGCTGATGTGGCACCACTCAAAATGAGGAGAAACAACTGTAAACATCCATTAATAATTGGAACATGGAATGTACATAGGATGAATCTAGGAAAATTAGAAATTGTTAAAAGAGAAATGGAGCGCATAAACATTGACATTCTAGGCATCAGTGAGCTAAAATGGACTGGCATAGGCCATTTTGAGTCAGACAATCATATGGTCTACTACGCTGGGAATGATAAACTAAAGAGAAATGGGGTTGCATTCATCATCAAAAAAGACATGTCAAGATCTGTCCTGAAATACAATGTTGTCAGTGATAGAGTAATATCCATACGCCTACAAGGAAGGCCAGTTAATATGACTATTATTCAAATTTATGCACCCACCACTAAGGCCACAAATGAAGAAAGGGAAGACTTCTATCAGCTTCTGCAATCTGAAATAGATCAAACATGCAATCAAGACATACTGGTAATCACTGGTGACTGGAATGCAAAGGTTGGAAGCAAAGAAGAAGGCCCAGTAGTTGGAAAATATGGTCTTGGTGACAGAAACGAAGCTGGAGATCGCCTGATAGAATTTTGGCAGACCAATGACCTGTTCAGTGCAAATACATTTTTTCAACATCATAAACGGAGACTATACACATGGACTTCACCAGACGGAACATACAAGAATCAAATTGACTACATATGTGCAAAGAGACGATGGAAAAGCTCTGTACAAAATGTCAAAACAAGACCAGGTGCTGACTGTGGATCAGACCATCAACTTCTCATATGCAAGTTCAAACTGAAGCTGAAGAAAATTAGAACAAGTACATGAGAGCCATGGTATAACCTTGAGTATATCCCACCTGAGTTCAAAGACCACCTCAAAAATAGGTTTAATGCATTAGACACAAATGACAGGAGACCAGAAGAGTTGTGGCATGACATAAAAGATATCATTCAAGAAGGAAGCAGAAAGTTCTTAAAAAGACAAGAAAAAAAGAAAAGACCAAATTACATGTCAGAAGACACAGTACAAATTGCCCTTGAATGTTGAGCAGCTAAAGTAAAAGGAAGACATGATGAAGTTAAGGAAGTAAACAGAAGATTTCAGAAGGCAGCTCGAGAAGACAAAAAGTAATATTTTCATGACATGTGCAAGGAGCTTGAGCCAGAAAACCAGAAGGGAAGAACATGCTCCACGTTTGTCAAGCTTAAGGAAGTGAAGAAAAAATTCAAGCCTCGAGTGGCAGTAGTAAAAGATTCTACAGGGAGAATATTAAATGATGCAGGAAACATCAAAGAAGAATACACAGAGTCATTATATAAGAAAGAATTGGTAGATGACCAACCATTCCAAGAGGTTGCATATGAAGAGGAACCAATGGTGTTGAAGGACGAAGTGGAAGCTGCCTTGAAAAACCTGGGGAAACACAAGGCTCCAGGAATTGATGGGATACCAATAGAGATGTTTCAACAAACAGGTGCAGCACTGGAGGGGTTAACATGTTTATGACAACAGATTTGGAAAACAGCTACTTGACCGACTGGAAGAGATATATATTTGTGCCTATTCCCAAAAAAGGGGATCCAACTGAATGTGCAAACTATAGGACAATATCATTAATATCACACGCCAGCAAAATTCTACTAAAGATCATTCAGAAGCAACTGCAGCAGTATATAGACAGGGAATTACCGGAAAATCAAGAGGGATTCAGAAGAGGGCGGGGAACTGGGGACATCATTGCTGAAGTCAGGTGGATATTAGCTGAAAGCAGAGAATATCAAAAAGATGTCTATCTATGTTTTATTGACTACACAAAAGCATTTGATTGTGCGGATCATAACAAATTATGGATAACACTTCAGAAAATGGGAATACCAGAACACCTAATTATGCTCATAAGAAATCTGTACATGAACCAGGAGGCAGTTGTTCAAATAGAACAAGGAAACACTGAGTGGTTTAAAGTTGAGAAAGGTGTGCGTCAGGGCTATATACCTTCACCCTATCTCTTCAATTTATACGCTGAGCAAATAATCCAAGAAGCTGGACTTTATGAGGAAGAACGTGGCATCAAGATTGGAGGAAGCCTCATTAACAACCTGCATTATGCAGATGACACAACTCTGCTTGCTGAAAGTGAAGAGGATTTAAAACATGTACTGATGAAGATCAAAGATCACAGCCTTCAATATGGGTTACAACTAAACATCAACAAAACAAAAATCCTTACGACTGGGTCAGCATGCACCTTCACAATAAATGGAGAAAAGATTGAGGTTGTCCAAGATTTTGCTTTGCTTGGCTCTATAATCAACACCCGTGGAAGCAGCAGTCAAGAAATCAAAAGACGCATTGCTCTAGGAAAAGCTGTGGCAAAAGATCTCCTTAGCGTAGTGAAAAGCAAAGATTTCACATTGAAGACGAAGGTGGGTCTGACTCATGCCATGGTATTTTCAGTGGCATCATATGGTTGTAAAAGCTGGACATTTAACAAAAGAGACAGAAAAAGAATTGATGCTTTTGAATTGTGGTGCTGGAGACGTCTATTGAATATACCATGGACTGCCAAAAGAATCAACAAATCTGTCCTAGAAGAAGTACAACCAGAGTGCTCCTCGGAAGCAAAAATGGCCAAACCGCGTCTTACATATTTCGGACATGTAGTCAGGAAAGAACAATCCCTGGAGAAGGACATCATGTTTGGAAGAGTGGCAGGTCAACGCAAAAGAGGAAAACCCTCCACCAGATGGATTGACACAGTGTCTGCAACAATGGGCTTAAACATAAATAAGATCGTTTGCCTGGCACAGAATCAACAAGTGTTTCGATCTGCTGTACATAGTGTTGCTATGAGTCAGACTCGACTCGACTGGACGGCACCTGACAAGAACAACTGGGGATAATCAGTGTGTAAAATTATACTTATTCAAACTTTCGCATAAGCACAATCTACTTTCTATAACTTATGTCTCACCTAGATTCTCTTTACAATAGATAGACATACATTTCCATCTGGTGTAAGTCACAATACACTAAGAGTTCATGAATCTTAGGTGGGCCATGAAATGCAGAGTAAATTGACTACTAATAGCAATTGGGGCTGGAATTTACTTCAGTTGGTAGAGCACTGCTCTGCACTCTCTGAGGACAGATTCAATCCCCAGCACTGCAATAGCAGGAGAAGAATGTGGCAATCCACTCCCAAAGCAACCCTGAAACAATCAGCCAATAAAAACCTTATGAGGGTGGCTACGAATCAGATGCAACTTGATGGCACCTAACAACAACAATGACAATTACCTGAAATACTCATGATAAGTAAGAAGAGAAAGAGAGCAAAAAGTGAAAGAAGATGAGGAGAATAAAGATGTCTACCCAGTAACTCTGATAAAGGCTGGTCTATGGAGCACCCAAGTCATGACCAACATTATGATCTAAGAAGCAGTTGGGATTGTTATACTTCTCAAGAGAAGAAAGTGCCGTACAGTTTTGAAGAAATATCTCATGACTATTCATCAACTGGATGTGTAAAGTCTGATATATAAAAGCTATATATTTCTATTCCTCATTATTAAGCTATAAACAACATCAGACATATCATTTTGCCAACCGAAATGCTTGTCAAAGTTGGACACTGAATAAGAGAGCTAGGAGAAGAATTGATGCTTTTGAATTACGGTGTTGGAGACAAATACTAAATATACCATGGACTGCCAAAATAACCAAAAGATCCATCCTAGAAGTGCAACCAGAGTTCTCCTTGAAAGCAAGGATGGCTAGATTGAATCTTATGTATTTTGGACATGTTATCTGGAGGGACCAATTGCTGGAGAAGAACATCATGTTTGGGAGAGTGGTAGAATAACAAAAAAGGAACACTCTCAACTAGATGGACTGACACAGTGGCTGCAACAATGGGCTTAAATATGAATAAGTCTGCATACATAGCACAGTGTCAGGGAGTGTTTCACTCTGTTTTACATAGGGTCACTATGAGTCAGACTCAACTTGATGGCAAATAATAATAATAGCAACATATTGTAAAATTTTAGACATGATTTCAACAAATATTTGAATACATTCTCCATAGCAACCCTCATTTAGGTTCTGAGGATACAAGCATAAATTAGTCAAATACAATCTCTTCCTTTGGGAGATATGTAATATCAATTTCATTTTTATTTATAAGAACCAATAAATAATACTATCTTGTTTCTTAATCCTATTCTCTTAATTCCACTTAACTAAAATAGGAGACTCTTTGTATCACTGAAATAATGAAAATCCCAGTGGATAAGCTTATATAAAAATAGACATTTTCCGCATAACAAAACCACACGGAGATTCCATCTCACTCCAGTATCAGTAGCTAAAATAAACAAAATAAACAACAACAAATGCTGATGAGGATGCAGAGTAAAAGGAACACTTTTGCACTGCTGGTAGGACTATAAATTTGATCAACCACTATGGAAATCACTATAGAGGTACCTTAGAAAACTAAAAATAGAACTACCATGTGATCCAGTTATATTACTTCCAAGAATATACCCAAAGAAAGGTAAGTCATCATATCACAGGGACAACTGCACCTCCATATTTAATGAAGCACTCTTTATAATTGCAGGGGCATGGAATCAACTCAGATGTTCATCAACAGAGGACTGGAAGTTTAAAATCTGTTGTATATACACAATGGAATCTTATTCAGCACCAATAAAAAAGAATGAAATTACATCATTTGCAGCAAAGTAGATGGAATTGGAGAGTATCGTTTGAAGTGAAATAACCCAGACTCAAAAAGAGAAATACTGCATGTTCTCTCTCATATATGGGGCTAAATCTACATTAAAGAAAAAAAAATATATATATATATACTTATATCTAAGACTGGAAGATACAAGTAGACCCAATTTTAGGGTGGGGGTGGAGTAATGGGGTGGAATGGATGATGGGGAAGAAGGAGAGGGAAGGGGAACAATGTAGAAAGGTAAAGAAGAAGAAAAAATGCAAAATACAGATGTAACTCTATGAAAATACAAAAATATCATAGTCTATCCCATGGCTACCTATGACTATCATTATATGTTAATTAAATTTTTTACCTTTTTATTGTTGTTGCTGTTTATTTTGTTCTGTAAAATGTTTAAGTAGACGGAAGTGTAAACAATCCTGATTTGATAGTGGCGTAATGGATATGTCAATGGAATTGTCACTGTATTCCACCAATATGTATAATTAAAATACTAATAAAAAATAGCCATTTCCATGTATGTATCTGTATATATCCATGTTTGGGAGAGTGGCAGATCAACAACAACAAAAAAAGGAAACCCTTCACCAGAAGGACTGACACAGTGTCTGTAACAATCGGTTTAAATATAAATAAATCGTGTACCAGGCACAGAATCGGGAAGTGTTTCGATCTGCTGAACATAGGGTTGCTATGAGTCAAACTTGGCTCAAAGGCACCTAACAACAACAACAACATCTGTATATAATGCATACATAAGAGAGTGAATTCAATTTCTTCTCTTTATCTTCAGACTCCTAAACTGCCATTAGAAGGCACATCTGATAGGACAATTTTAGCCCAGAACATACTAAATAGGAAATTACTAACAAGAGAGCTAAAGACTTACTTTGACTCTTGCTGAGTTTTTTTTTAAAAATACTAACTCTGAAACTGGTAGGTTGTCCCACTTAAAGCCCTTGATTTTAAATTGCCATTTCTTTTTACACCCAATTAAATTGTCAATGTAATGAAGAATTGTCCAATTCAGTTGAACTGTGAGGATCTTCTCACTGCTGCTTTCTCCACTCTTAATTTGCAGATTCTTCTGCCTAAAATAAGAATTTAAAGCTGCCTCCTCAACAATAAAACCTGTAAACTTTGCACCACTGCTGTACAAGATAGACACAGAGAACAAACTTGCTTCCCAAATGAGCCTTCTCTGGAACATACCAATAGAAATACTTTCTTAGAATGGTAAGATAATTGAGCTCTGAAGAGATGATCATGTCCCTGATTCTTTGATAAATATTAAACAAAGACCATATCCATGAAGGGTTTGGTAATTTTCAATGAGCTCAGCAAGTCTAGCAAATTAAAATACTTAAAAAGAACACATCACACTAACTCTGAACTGTTCATTCTTATGAAAATATATTGTATATAAAGCCAGAAATGGTGATCAAGATTCTTTGAACAGTTTTGTAATAAAGGAGTCTTGTTCCTTGTTAAATTTCCAGACTGATGGTGAAGGACCTTAGTAAGCTCCATCATTCTAGAGGTTTGAACAAGAAAGTCAAAGAGTCACAAAACATTAATGTGGCACAGTCTCCATGAAGTGACCAGTAATGACATTTTATAACTTTCTGTGGTCACCTCAAACATTTAAGAAGCAGTCTTTTTTTTTTTTTTTACAATTTACTCATTTTAAAATTAACAGATAAACATGTATATATTTAGGTTGTGTAGCCTATTTTAAAGTATATGTACACTGTGGAATGAATAAATGTGACTAATAATTAACATACGTGTTATCTCACCAAGTTATCATTTTTGTGGCAAGAACATATATCCACTTGCTTAGCAATTTTCAAGAATAAAGTGTATTAACTATAGTCACCATGTTGTACAGAGAGCTCTTCAAATTATTTTTCCTGTCTAACTGAAATTTTGTACCCTTTGACCAACAACTCCCATACTCCATCCTATTGCCAGTCCCTGGTATCACCACTCTACTCTTTAGTAGTATGAGGTTGATGTTTTTAGGTTCCTTATACAAGTGAAGTTGTGTGATATTTGTTTTTCTATACCTGACTTAGTCTACATATACTCATAATAATTAAAAAGATGACAAAGAGGCATAACCATCACATTTTTAAAGCATCTTTTAATCTGCCTGAGAATGAACATTAAGTCTTCCTTAAGTGGGCACTTTTGAATGTATTTTCTTTTTTGTAACCATCCATCTTTTGCATCCCACTTTGCCCTACCCTTTCTTGCTCTCCCTGATCTCTTTCTATCATCACTGGGGAGAAACTCAAGAATGAAAAAGTGTCCTTTACACAACCAACTCAAAGGCCCCTCTTGCTGCAGTTATTATTCATACATTACTCCCACATTATTTTACGATTTTACTAGGAATGAAAAACAAACAAATAATCCTTGTCTCCACTGTCTTCTCTCCTATTTCTCATTATACTTAACCTTGCAACACAGCATTACTGGGAAACAGAGAAAAGGAATTGGAGTCAGAGAACCTGGTAATCATAGTGAATCTGATCAAGCAAGTATGAACGCTGGAGCCTTTGAACTTGTAGCTCCTTCACAAAGTGCATGGGCCACTCCTTTAGTCAATAGTACTTGGCAGTCCTTTCACTTAGGGTTTAGGATCTCTGAATTGCATGGAAAGAAAATGTGGAAACAGAACCTCACACTTCCCCAAATTGTATTTCATGCCTGGTGATTCTTGATCTTCTAGGTGTGGGGTGCGCGCCTCCCGGTCCGGCCTGAAGGTTCGGACGGGCTGCGCCACCGCGCACACAGATACTAAACACAATTCACTCGGGACCCTCAGATGAGGGGCGCAGACTCCTGCGGCCCTCAGGACCCCGGCGGAGACGGGAGAAATGAAAAGCCTCAGGCGCTTTTGCCTTCCAGGGGCAAACACCTGTGTTGGTCGTCTCGGTGGTCAGGAGGAGACAGCTGCTGCTTCCTCGGTGATCAGACGGAGAGCAGGTTCTTTTCCTTGTTGAGGATTGCGACAGGAGAGCGTTTTTCCTCATCAAAGGTTTGGGGGAGAGCAGCGGGAGAGGTGTGTCCTCATCTGTGGTCCAGGCAGGAACAGGTGAGAAGGCGCAGAAAGGGATGCCAGAAAGGCTGTGCCAAAAAAGGGTCAAGCTGCCCCAGCGCAGCTCTTTATATAGTTCGCCCATGGAATGGCCTGAGCCAATCAGCTTTCAGCCCAATTGTCCAATCAGGAAGGGTTTTGTACAAACATGCAACCAAGTTACTTTCATTTTCCCTAGATTTCTAATTTACAAACCAGATATTCAAATGCCATTTTCCCAGTTTGGGAGTTTTTGCCAATTTCCTCCCAATTCTTCCCTACACTAGGAGTTAATTTTTTATTTTTATTTTTACTTGTAAAATAAAATAACTGTAAAACCTAAACAAGCATATGAGTACTATAATATTTGCTCAATGAGAAAAGAGATGATGTGATGTTCTTTTAAATATTCATTTTACAGAAGAACCCTCTAAGAAAGCAGTCCCAACCACTCCTATCCCCCTTGATCCTTTTCCTTCAATACTCAAGGCCATTCACAAAGAATATGCTAGAAAAGTAACTTGGTTAATTTTAGCAAACAATGGTACCAAATTTTAGAACTAGATTATATGAAAATAAAAATAATGAATCCATAGTATAATGCTAAAAACGTAACTTGCACTGGTGATGCTGGTGGGATGATGGAAAAAGAAGAGACCAAAACTTCAGCCTTTTAACATGAAGAAATTTAAAAATTAGCAGATAAAGTCCAAGTAGTGGGGAAATCCTTGTGTACTGTGGACAATCATCTCTTTATAAGAGAGAGTAGTATAGGTTTATTGCCTATGTAGCATTGTGTGTTAAACAGAGGAGGAAGAAAACAAGGCTAAGATATTTTCCATAAATTTAGGGACTTAGAAATATAACCATTGAGCCGGGTGTGGTGGCACACGCCTGTAATCTCAGAGGCTCAGGAGGCGGAGGCAGAAGGATTGCAAGTTCGAGACCAGAGGCAGTCTGCATAACATAGCAAGACCCTGTCTCAAAAACTAAAAAAATGGGCTCAGGGTGCAGCTCAGTGGTCCAGCACTTGCAGAGCATGCAAGTGTGAGGCTCTGGGTTCAACCCCCAGTACTGCAAAAAAAGAAGAAAAAAAAAAGTAAAAGAAATATAACCATTGAGTCTGTGCTAATCCACAGAACGTGAGTAAGGAAAAATATTTGTCCATCTATGTGTCTATGAAACACACATCCATGAGTTGATGTGGTCAACTAACTTTTTTCCCAGTCAGGTATAAAATATGCTGCAAGGTCTTCTATCTATCCCTTGGTCCTATTACAGGAACAGAGCCAAAGTTAACAAAGTCTAAAGCTTATGAAACTTTAGAAGTCTACTTTATGAAAATAAGGGCAAATATCTTACACTTGCAAACTGAGAAAAATATGTAATTGACTGGACATACAGCTAGACCCTCCAGGGCCTTTGCAAGGTACCATGCAAGGTAGGGCTGGGTCTCCAAAGCTTCCCTGGATGCAGAGCATATCTGTCTTTACTATAACCCACACCAGAAAACTTCCCCTCCATCATTCACAGACAGATTTTCTGGCACCAAAGGAGAGCAATGGTTTGGTAGGAATGGAGCCCTTTGACCAAGGATCCATCATGAAAGACAAAAAAGGAGTGGCGGATGAGCTTAATCAATGCTGTCAGCATGTGTTTCAGTAGGTCTGTTTAAAACCCATCACAGCAGCATTTATGTCATAATGCTGTAAAGAATTTTTAACTTAAAAAATATTTGTTTGTTTTAAAGTTACCACAAACACATTTTAAGCATGTTGATAGGAAATTAAAAAAAGATTGGCCCAAACACCAGTCTTACTAGGCAAAAACCCATTATGACTAGGAAGCACTTAATGTCCTCATTGGCTCCTTGAGAAGTTTATGCCAAATTGTTAAGAATAATAATTTAAGTCAAGCTGAACTCTTCCTCTCAGATGATAATTTATCTGCTTGTAAGCTGAGGCAAGAGAATTTCATTTGCAATTGAGCTGGTGAGTGTTAACTTTAATAATACATCTTTTCAACAAAGATTAATGGGACCCACACTAATTCAGCCATAGCCCTTATGTCAGTGTGTAACAGGCTTGGCAATACCTGGAGAATCAGATCTATCATCATAAGACATAACGACATACATAAAACCCTGAGTGTCAATAAGAGGCTCATTAGGATATGGGGCTGTAACCCAAGTGGTTAGGACTTAAGAAGTAGCATATCAAAGGTGCTCCCAGTTTTGGAATATATGTTAACGGCTTTTCCCTAAAGGATAAAACACCTGAAGTTTCATTTTGTAATAAATAAATATTATGAAAATCAGTTTTGCTTAATGAAGTCTTCTAAGAAGATACTTTAAGATAATTTACTAATATACTTTAAAATCATTTCATATTTAGGTATATTTGTCATCTCCAAGTAGAGCAAAAAAGAGTCATATAAAAAGGTAAGTGCAGTAATAAAAACTCCTTTTACTGTTAGTTGGGAGAGAAACAAACGGGACTATTACTTTAAAGGTAATTACTGAAGTTTTTTTTTTATTCTATCATATTTTCTCAAAACGCTACCAAAGTCAATCTCAAATCGGCCTACTAATGAAATATTATTTTCTTCCAGAACATTTTTACTCATTATGGGGAAAAAAAGATTAGTTGAATTTTTCTGTCACTTGAGGCTTCACTTGTCAAACACATCTTACATTCCAACAAACCTTACTGTCACATTGATGAAATACTCAGAGAGGCATCAGTTCTTACCACAAGTACAAGCTTGAGAAGGTGTAAGCTGAATTACCATGGGTGCGCTTTTCCTCTAAAAATATACTTCATTATCCCCAACCACAATATCTATGTATAACTGTCTTGCTATTCTAACCAAATTACAGTTTCTCCTCAAACAGAGAATGTAGTTTCCTTGAAGGAAGGTGGAAATAGTATCCTTTCCATCTTTTCTCATTTCAAATATTTAAAACAGTTCCTGGTATTACTGAGTAAATAAATTAGTTAACTAATACAAATTATTTCTCATATACAGCATGGATATCCTTGCAGTAGGCAGTGGGTCTTGTTTCTACCCCTACTTAATTGATAAAGAAGCTGAAGCTCAGAGAGGTTAAGAAATGAGCACAAGGCCAAAGAACAAATAGTAGAGTCAGAATTTGAACCAAGGTCTGTTTGTAGAACATGAACTCAAAACTATATCTTCTTTCATACTTCTTTACCAAAGCTGATAACAAAATAATCTGAAAACCAAAAACACCAAACACTCTTTCTTAACATTTCTTTAAACATTACAATGCTAACATTTTATTGCTTTTCTAGAATATAACTAGCAATGCTACATTTTCACAGGCATTAAAAAACAACTATAGGTTTTTGTGTGTCCTGCAACCTGAGATAGTCCAGATGTAATAGAAGAGAAATATTGTTTGTTTATTTGTTTGTAGTACTTGGGAGTTGAACACCAAGGGCCTCACACATGCTAGACAAGGGCTCTAACACTGAGCTGCACTCCTAATCCCTTTTTCACTTTTATTTTGAGACAGGGTCTCACTAAATTGTACAGGCTGCCTCTGGCCTCAAACTTGTGCTCTTCCTGCTTTGGCCTCCCTAGTCACTGTGTTTACAGGCATGTGCCACAGTACCCAGCCCAGAAATTATATTTTAAGTATAATCCTAGTTTGACGTAGATAATCTGAGCACCTGATTTACCTGGTCATAAAGTGCAAGCATTCTAAGCAGGGTGCAGTGGAGCACACCTGTATTTCCCGCAGCTCAGGAGGCAGAGGCAGGAGAATCACAAGTTCAAAACCAGAGGCAGTCTGCATAACTTAGCGAGACCCTGTCTCTAAAAGTAAAAAAATGGGCTAAGGGTACAGCTCAGTGGTCCAGCATTTACAGAGCATGTAATCGGGGGGCCCTGGGTTCAATCCCCAGTACTACCAAAAAAAAAAGTGTAAGCATTGTAGAGGATATGGACATGTATTGTAACAGTACATTCAGCACAAATGTAATAGCAGGCAAAAGAAGTTAAAATTCTTGGCATTATATATTAAAGAGAATTGTAGCACTAAATGATCTTCAAACTTTCAAAGTAGCTTAGTAAGAAAAGTATATTTTCATATACTTGTATCACCTTATTTCCATGGGAAAAATTGGTATCAATCCACTAGACCACAAACTGTGTTAAAAAATAAGACATAGAAAACTTTTCCAGCGTTCTTGTCCTGTGCCTCCACTGCACTAGTGATATCTTCATATACTGACAATGTATTGAATTACTATGTGCCCAGCCCTGATCTAATTTCTTGGGGGTTGGGTAGTGAATGAGAGAGCCAAACCAAGTAGCTCAGCTTGAAATGAATGCTAAAGAGAGAAGGAAGGAAATGAACATGTTTGAGCTACTTTTATATTCAAGTCACTATGCTATGTCATTAACTTCTCAAAATGACCCTAAAAGGTATAAGAATTTTACAGCTAGACTTGACTAGTGTGTCCAAATCCACCCAGGTATGAAGCACTAGAATGCTAATATGAACTCATGTCTGACTAGCTACAAAGAGCATTCTCATTCCATTTTGGTTCCATTTCACTATCATCCTTTGGTGTTCCCTTTCCCTCTGCCTTGATTTTCTGGTTCTCAATCGTACTATCCAGTCTATGGTAGCCATAGAAATAATGAATACTTTGTCCATTAAATGTGAAATAAGACTAATCCATGGCCAAATGGTCTCTCAGTGTATTACATGTGACTAGAGAACCATACCTGTATGGTCCTCTATCTCTCTATGTATGTGTATATTCACTCCACAAACATTTGTTGGGTGCCTAATAAATGCTAGATACATTTCTAGGCTATGGGAAAATGTGATAGAGCTTATACACAAAAAAAGAGGATGTAGAATAAGTCTCAAGCAATGAAGGGTATAATTTCAGAGGGAAAAATGCCATAAAGCAAATTAATTAGTCATAGACACTGTATGTGTAATACGCACACAGTACATGTATAAAATGCATACACACAGAGACACATACAAACTCACCTCCCTAACAGTGTTTTGATTTAATTATATAATTCATAAATATTGAAATGAATAACAAACTTTATTAAAAGTCATCAACTTATTATGAGCTCTTTTTTTCTAATTATGTGATCAAAGCTAGATCTGTGGTTACTCACAGTTGTATAATTAAACAAATACATGTATGAATAAAAGAGAACTGTGTATGCCAAAAGTCAAAAGGATAAATGCAAGCTGATACTATTGGCTTGCTATTCCCATTTATGTTCAACAACTTCATTCTTTTCAGGAGCTCTTTTTTATTATATTATATTAAAACATGTAGGATCCCTTCCAGAACGTCCAAAGTATTTAAAACTTGAACACAGACATCATCAGGCATGTGCTACATGTATGATGAAATTTATTAGTTAGAATAAAGTCCACTATATTAAAGGGTGAAAAGAGTATGTATTTAATGCAAAGATAAAATTTAACATTTGTGGATACCGTTCAACTATACAAAATAGGACAGTTTTGAGATGTAAATTAAAATATAAGCTCATTTAGAAAGATCACTGTTAAGATATTCTTAAATTTTTCTTGCTATTTTTAAAAAATATATAAAGATTACTAGGATGTATTTCATCTTTTCTATGTTTAATATGGTATTAATTCAAAAGTCATTGTTTTTTTAATAGGATAAAGTAAGTTACTTACTCTTCTAAGGAGATATGTAATTAAGACTTTGATAATTAAATCCTAGATGAGGCATTTGGTATGTCTGTGCCCCAAATATCAATAAATTATGCATGTACAACTTTTAAAACTGCATCTTAATTAGTAGCTTAAAATAAAACTAATTTTGAAAGCCAAGATATTGAACTTTTAAAAACTGTACAAATTTTATCAGTGAAAATCAACTAAATATCCAGTTTTAAAGTATAAACACAATTATGTACAAATGACTGAATTGTTTGGTACACTACTTTAAAATTTTTTCTAAACTGTTTTGCAAATTTCAACTCACAGAAATGGACTATGTTAACTTAGTCAAGTGATTTCCCACTTATAGGCTAATCTCCTTGGGCAGTGAAGTATATCCCAACATTATTTTCTTCCTCTAATGCTCTTTTGCTTGCAGCTGTACCACTGTGGTGTCCCGATCCCGTCAGATCTCCAAAGCTAAGCAGGGTCAAGCCTGGTTAGTACTTGGATGGGAGAGTGCCTGGGAATACCAGGTGCTGCAGGCTTGGGAGAAGGACCTGGTAACCCACTCCCAAAAAACAATCTGTCATGGAAAACCCTATGAATAGCAGAGAAGCAGTAACAATACCATTTAATGTGTTGTACATAGGGTCACTATGAGTCAGATACCCACTCCACGGGCACCTAACAACAACAATGCTCTTTTACTTCCACTCCAATCTGAGCTACTATATATGTGCCTCTTATGGCTAATTTTTTGTGTTAACTTGCTTTGGCAATGGAGTGCCCAGATATTTGTTCAAACATTACTTAGGGTATCATTGTGAGGGTGTTTCTGGGTGGAGGTAACATTTAATTCAGTACACAGAATAAAGCAAATTGTCTTTCCTATGTGGGTGGCAGTAAAACAAAAGGCTCCCAAATAATGAATTCCTCCTCCTTATCTTCCTCCAAATGGGGACACAGGTTTTATTCTGCTTTCACTCTCAATCTGAAACATCTGTTCTTCCTGAGTCTTGGGGCTGCTGGCTTTGGTCTAGAACTATACCATCAGCTCCTTTGGGTCCTCAGCTTGCCAAATCACCCAGGAGATATTGGAACTTGTCAGCTCCATTAGTCATATGAGCCAATTCTTTATAACAAATCCTTTTCTGTTTGTATCCTATTGGTTTTCTCTGTAGAACCTGAAGTGATACACCACCCAAAGATACTACCAATAGTCATTTCTTACATATGTAACTTTGTTCATGAAGCTTCTCTAGTCATCTTTCACACTAGTTCCATCTGACAGAATTCTACCTATTGCTCAAGCTTCTATTCAGAGGTTTAAATGACGCATCTCTTTGGTATTATTTTTCCACATTTGCACATTGATGGTACACTAGCACTATTTTTTTCACACCATTTCACAAGCCCACATTTTATCTGTGGACTTGACAGTTGAGGGAGCATTGCTCTGCCACGATAAAACTGTATGCATAGAAAGTAAATATGTAAAGGAATAAAATACATTTTGTCACAAATAATACAGCAGGGATCATTTCTGATATGGTAAAATCCAAAGAAGATCTTAGCTATGTAACCAAGAACAAACCATTTCAAACTCTCTAGACCTTGATTTTTCTTAAATCAAGAATAAAGGATTTGGCTAAGTAAATACCAAATTTCTTGCTAGATCAATAATTCCATAGCTCCCCTAAGTCAATCAACAGTAAATGCTTATATGGCTTTATATTCATTTCAAAATCATTAAAAATAATATTTTAATATAAGGTCAAAAGAAGAAAAATGTTCTTACTTAAATGCAGCGATTTATAAGGGTATTCACTATCTCTGAGCCCTTTTAAGACAGAATCTCTGTGCAGAAAAATAAGTGATAATGGTTTCAAGGAAGAGATGCCCACCAACACAGCTGCCTTGAGAAAATGGATGACAAGGAAACATGAAGAGCTTCTACTAATACATACACTTTCTCCCATATATTATTTGTTTTAACATCTCCCCTTCCTAAAGTCTTCCATGGGCTGAGTAGATATGCTGTTGCCTTTATGTCAGTGTTAGGTAAAGAGGAGTTACCTTTAAGTACTGAAGATCAAACTACCAAAGATTAAGTTTCTGTTTACTTAAAGTGGCTCTGCCCACTTTTCAGCATGGAAATGTGGTACACACAGGAAGGCTTTATCATGTTGGTATCAATTTATGCTAAGCACTCAACTATTTTATAAGCCTTTTCAAGTAATCTTCACTCAGTACCATAATTGCCAGCAAGTTGGTTCTGAGTTGGCCACCCTTCCTTTTGTTTCAGTCTTTCATAAAAATCCTTTTGTGTGACAGTCAAGCAGCTGTGCTTTGTTCTTTAATGTTCCTAGCCTGGATCCCCAGCCGAGACCACTTTATAACATAAACGGCAAAGTACCATTTTCACAGCAGGGACAACTGTGTTCATCTTCAAAAAGAGGCATTAATAAAATGAGACTGTAATGAACATGCTAATTCTGATCACAGGGTACCGCACAATGGCAGAGATAGCTGACTGCCATCTCCCTGAAAGATTGTAAAAGTCGTGTTTTTTTTTAACAACTGCTATAATAGTTCACATTTTTTGAAACAGACATATTATGCAAACATTTCTCTCTATTTCCCAGTGCAATGCCTCCTCTGTCTCATCCAACTGCTCACTGTGTTTTACTATCTCAGGAACAGTCACCTTCAAGGAGAGTATTTTTTCCATCTTGCAAGAACTGACTTCTTGAAGTAGGCATATCACTGAATTATATAAAGTTAGACAGTGATCATCTGAGAATGATCTGATCACCAATCTAAGGCTTCTCTGTGTAAAGGAGGTTAACTAAAAGGAAACAATAAAAGAACAGGAAAGTTAACAGATTTGCACAAAATACCCCAGCTCTCTTGTGACACAGCCAGAGTTGAAACTCAAATTATCTGAACCCTAAGCTTAGATACTCTGCATATTGTCTTGAGTCCTAATGGTGATCATTCAAAAATGATGTTTTTATATGCAGAGTAGATATGCCCATACAAGTATCATTTATTTAAATATATTTGTCTTATATTTACTTTTTCAGACAACAATTGTACATTATATATAGTTTCCTATATATAAATGCAGTAATGTTACACATTTTACCCTGTTCAGTTATGGTAGTGGTGGTGGTGGTATATGAAAGTGTATTTGGGAATGGGTAAGTCTAACAATCCACTAAGCTTAAGAAAATGACCTATTCATTTTTATTTGTTTTTGTAGCAGTATGGGGTTGAAACCAGAGCCTTGCACATAATTTGCAAGTGCTCTACCAGGGAGCTGCTCGCCCAGCAACTCCCAATCCCTCCCCCTTTCCTTTTGTCTAGAGACAGGGTACAACTGGGGTTTAGCTCAGGTGGTAGAGTGCTGCCCTGTAGTCCCTGAGGCCCTGGGTTTGATAGCAGAGAAAGCCTGACATAGTGCCAGGCATGGCACAGTGTAGGAGAGTGTTTTGTTCTGTTGGATATAGGGTCCATATGAGTCAGACAGGACTCGATGGCACCTAACAACAACAACAGAGATAGAGGTCTTGCTAAATTATGTAGGCTGCCTCTGACCTTGAGTTTACATTCCCCCTATCTCTGCCTCCTGAGTCTCTGGGATTATAGGGATTCACCACCACACCCAGCTGGCCTATTACATTTTGAATGACAACAAAATGTGTATTTTCTGATTACTATCTGAGAAAAAAAAACTACATTTAAGAAATATGACATTTAGTCAGATGTTTGTAGGACAAACTTGATTCAACTTTTCCAGAAATTTCTCTTAGAGTGGGGGAACTACATGACTGAGAAGAAAGGATTTTTGACATCTTTCCTCCAGCCCCAAAGAGGTAGGTACTCATGGAATTTTAGTAGGAAGAAATTTCTACAGATAATAGTATCTCATATTTCTCCTGCCCAGTGACTGATAACATATATCAAAGAAAACATTGTCATCCCTACTTATTATTACATAAATGTGTATTACATATTTTCCTGCCAATATTTCTGGTCAGGAAGAAATTATAGCCAATGAACTAAAGATCCAGATAGAACAAATTTCATTTGGATGATAATCCATCTTCTTAAAACACCTTCTCTGGTTCTTTGCTAGCCCCTGCTTGCAAGCCTACTATTTAATCCTTTGTTCTCAGCAGAATTCCACAATTAGGTAAGGCTAAGCCCTCAAAAAGCTTTCTGTGGGCCCTACACGCTTCACTTACAGTTTTTCTTTGGAAAGAATATATATGTATAAGAAATACGTCCAGCCTCCTAAAGTGCTATATAACTAGGAAGCTAGTGTGTGCTGGTGTTTCCAAATCCAGGACAAGAGAAAAAATAAAAATGGTCTAGAGGATCCCATTCAATTCCTCCTCCCACTTCTTCCTGCATGAACCACACTGTACAGGGTAAGTTGTTAATTGCTCAAATATCTCACTCTAGGGCACGTTCAGTTTAAGCTTGTAGTTATCCCTCCTTATGAAAACAGTTTCTTAGAGACAGGGTAATTTGAAACAATCTACTAAGGGAAAGTTTTCCCTGAAATGCTCCCTTCAGTGCACATGGGTGGTCAGTGCATTATTCCAATGTATTCTGCATTAGCCACAACAACTCAGATGTTTGAATCTCCAATTAATTAGGTTCTCCAGTAGCCTGTGTGAAATGAATGAGTGATCTCTATCCACCCTACTTAGACAAAACCCATCATGACAGTTGGCACATTTTTGGCATTTGTCAGCAAAGTGGGGAGAAAATAAATGACCCATGTAGACAAAATGGGCATCTGGTGAGGGCCACTTAACAAGAAGTATAAAGTGATCTTCATCTATAGCAGAACAGAGCGCTAGAGTGTCTGCCAGCTTGATTTGCAAGAAAAAGTAACTTGAAATGGACACAAAGCAAATCAACTATGATATGAACTTGTTTACATTCAATTATTTAACTGTTCATTATGTTCAAAGTCTATGAATGCCAGTTTCCGCTGAAATATTTTTAAGACTATTATTAATAGAATTGTCAATATTTAGAAATGTGAAGCGAAGAAGTAACTCTAGGAAACAAACATAATTCCAACCTAATTTAGTTTATCTAACAAGCTGGGATTTAGCTCAGTCAGTAGAGCACTGCCCTGTAGTCTCAGAGGACCCGAGTTCAATTCCCAGCCCCGCAAAAATGGGAGCAGGACCTGGCAATCCACTCCCAAGGCAATCACGAAACAGTCAGCCATTGAAAACCCATGAGGGTCGCTATGAGTCGGATACCGACTTGACGGCACCTAACAACAACAACAACAAGGATGTATGAAAGTATTCTGTATTAAAGGTAAGACTTCTTTTCATTACAATATTATCTCTGAATTTCTCTCATGAACATTTCCAGAACAACTCATTACAGTCTTTAACAACAACAACAAACAAAGCAGGAGCCTGCAGCTCTACTACCCTGATCCCATCAGATCTCAGAAGCTAACAGGATGGGGCCTGGTTAGTACTTGAATGGGAGACCATCCGGGGAACAGTAGGTGCTGTAGGCTTGGGAGAAGGACCCAGCAGCCCCTTCTTAACACAGTTAGCCATTGAAAATCCTGTGAATAGCAGAGAAGCACAATAGTGCCAGGCATGGCATAGTGTTGGGTAGGGTCAAGGATAGCACCGAACAACAACAACAACAACAAAAAGCAGGAAGGGTTAACTACTTTATTCAAATCATAAATTTTTCATTCAAGTGCACTTACATATGACAGTCTCATAGAATGTCATGATCATATCAAAATCTTCAAAAACATTTATTTTATGAGGGGACTAGCTGTATAAAAGCAGATGAGATGGGGGATATCCAGCCAGTTGGGAGGCAGGAAAACATAAACCTATGTGAATTTCTAAGTAAAATAATATTTTCTGCCAACATTTTATTAATGTCTTCATTAAATATGTAAATATTAAGTAAAGCAAATGACTACTATTATTTCCTTTGAAGGAATTTAAAGGCTGTAGACAGAGTAAAGCCAAAAAATTTCTGATAAATTTCATTTTATTATAAAGTTGTAATACATTTTCTATCTAGTCTAAACTCAGTGAATCAAAGCGGATTAAAATTTTGAAAGAAAATCAACAAATGAATCTGATTTTGTCTCCAATATGGACACATAAAAAGTGACTATAATTCTAAGATTAAGTTATGAACATATACATGTATATTCACACATGTGCGCACTTCCTACAGTCTATAGTATACTATGTGTAAACATAGCCTCCAAGATTTTTTCCATATTTAAAATCAGAATTCTGACTCCTATCTACTCTTTTAATTTTCCTAATGTCTTATAGCTGCCTGATAGATTTTACTCTCTTTTATCTTTGCAAATATTTTAAAGGCATTTATTTTAAAAATCTATTGTTGTTGTTGTTAGGTGCCATCGAGTTGGTATCCGACTCATAGCGACCCTCTGTACAACAGGGGAAACACTATTGTCAGTGCTTCTCTGCTGTTCATAGGGTTTTCGATGGCAGATTGATTTTTGGGAGGGGGTTGCCAGGTCCTTCTCCCAAGCCTACAGCTTCTGGTGTTCCCAGGCGGTCTCCCATCCAGGTACTAACCAGGCCCGACCCTGCTTAGCTTCTG